>JAOCPS010314685.1:0-12860 GCA_025505425.1 Graphium colonna | reverse complement strand
ATAAAATAAAGTATGCATGGCTTTTGGGGATGCCGGATGGCCATGTCTACCCTTTTCTTTTCCCACTCCTATCCCCTCCAAATCCTTAATACCAACTCATCCTATCCAATAAACCTATTGTATCCAATTTCCCAGTTTGACAACGCACTCGCAGCTCTCCGGATGTTACGTGTGTTCATGAGCGATGGGATCACTTCCCATCAGGTGAACCGTCTGCTCGTTTGTCTTCCTTTCCATAAAAAAAGCGCAAATGTGCAGTTCTAATTTAGCTGGGAGCTTTTATTCCATAATTTGTAATATAAGTTCTTTTTAAATTTTACCGATAAGCCTTCACACTATATACAAACGGGAGCCCCAAATGCTGAGCTACTATGGCTAGAACTATGTTGGATACACTGGCTGGATAAAAATTCATGGATGGTGTGAGTATTCTTCGACTAGAGAAACATTTATAATTTACAGTTTGGTCCGGTTGTGTAACTGAAGCGTCATTTTTACTATCCTGTCTTTCCAGTCTTATTACAGGCAACAAAATCATAGCTGATCCCTAGTGCAGATATTTCACCAAATTTACGTATATATGAGGTTAAAATTCCCATTTTCCAATGTTAGTGAAAAAAATCACTTAATCTGCATATAAGTCAAGTTTTTTTAGGTTATATGTTCCAAGACAAAATGTTCTTAAACAAGACGGTATTCTCTTTGAAAATAATCATGACATTTTGCTTTTTTACACTTCAGCGAGAATAGATCTCCATCATAATATAAAATTACTATAGGGTAACCTGGTCTAAGAGTACGCACTTAAGGTTTGAAATATTCTAAAAAAATAAAAATTAAGTATAGGAAATGAACTAGACATTTATTACAAATACAATTTAAACATTTTTCATAAAATAACACAAAACAAAACAAAATTATACTTTACTCTCAAAATTACAAAAATAATCAGAAATGGGAATTGCGTACTCTTACGAGTACTATTGGTTAAGAGTACGCAGGTCGTGCATTACTTTTTTTACTTGCAGAGGAGGCAAATAAAACTTACTTGACCCTCATAAGTCGTGTAAGCCTCATGCAACTATTCGGAGCATATTGCACATCCTATCCAGTCTTCTGTGGGGGGGGGGGGGTAAACGTTTGGGAGAATTCCTTGGTACGATATTTGGTACTTTCTTTGAAGTCAAAGACTCCTCGACAGTCATTTTGTACGGAGACCCACTCGAGATATCTGACTTAGCTCTTTTTCGGTTAGTTCTGTGAAAGCCTGCTAAGATTCCATCTTTTCAATTTGATGATAGGCAAGTGGTGTGCATGCTTTATCTGTCTCATCCAACGGCTGAACAGATGTATAATTTCTTGAGCACGAGGGCTGCGGAGAATTTCCGAGAGCGTTATTCTCATGGTCCATATTTCGTACCAAATCATTAGTTGGTTGGGAAATCTGTGTTTCATAAGGTTTTGCCAGTGGCCTCTCTGTTACTGCACTAGATAAGAAATCTTCTTCTCCAAAAATGTCTGGGTTTAACGGTTGAATTCCAGTTATCTTGAAGCTCTGTATGGAATTTGCGGAAATAGGTGTTTTGAGGTAATTCGTAGCGAAAATTTGAGCAATTTGATAAACTGTTATCACTCGACCAGGATGGTTACGCATCCATTTTTCACACTCTGATGCATAAAAAATCTTAAGACTATTATAGATGCATCGATCCAGTGGCTGAGTTTTGTGACTGCTGTGACGTGGAATTGTCAAGGCGTGAATGTGGTTTTCCCGGAAGAAATGGACCGCTTCTAAGGTGCAGTGTAACGTGTGATTGTCAGGATGGTCTTTGCCAGGCTTTGCGTGTCTTTAAAATGAGATAACCAGCCAACAAATAAAGAGCTGTTAATGTAACTTGAGTCTGACACCATTCCTATAGAGGAAGGTAAGGCTCTATCTTTAAGCTCGGCCTTTATCCGTTTTCGTGGAAATATGAAGAATAGTGGAATAAAATTCCCTGCAGCGTTGACATTGATGCCACGTTCAGCACTGGAAATCTTATTGACGCAACGCTTTCCTTTTGTTGATATCTCCTTCGGAGCTTTATTTGGCACTTTGGAGATTCCGGTCTTGTTCATGTTATAAATTACATGAGGAGGGAACTTATGTCTAACAACTTCGTCGTATTTTCTAAATAGCGATCTCATTGACGCTTATTATAACCTATTGCACGAGCAACGCTGGTGGAGGCTGGTGCACGTAACGACAAATCTGGGTGCCATTTTAAAAAAAGCCGAAGCCACCCGTACTGTGTGCCTGCCATTTTTTCCTTGTTGAAACGATGTTCTAATTCACTCCTTTCAGCATAATCATAAGAAATTTCTCATAACTTTGGAGTGGTTAATCCATAAAATATATTATCTACTTTTTGATATAGTTGCACAGCTCTATTTCCATTTCAGAGGAGAAGGTTTAGGAATATTTGCCCAAGCTTGAAGCTGGAGACGATTTTTTTAGTCTCTTTCGCAAAGTGGCTTCATGCATTCTCTTTGATTTGACAATTGACCTCTTTGATTCGCCTGGATCGACGCATGTCTTAGCACCGAGCCATTGTTCTAAAATACAAAGACTCCTTTCGCTTTTTCTTTGACGTTTGGACAAACGACACCATCTCTTAGCGTTGACAGGAATTACGCTCGCTGTATGCGTCAGGCATCCTTTTTGAAAACTCCACAGTTAACTTCGTTTTTACAAAATAATTGCATTCTTGTCTTAGAAATACTTTCAAAATGGTAAAAATATTTAATATTTTGAGTAAAAATCTTTAAACTTTATTTCTGGGTTTATATCCGGATTTGATTTTTTTTCGTACAGCACTTCCTAACACAGTTGACATCAAAATACAACTGAAGTTAGCCGCGCATCGTAAACAACTTCACGGCTTTTGGTGTTGCCTACTCTTATCGGATGCGTACTCCTAAACCAGGTTACCCTATAAGTTGTGTTAATATGTACTGATGATTATTTGCTCTTGAATTTAAGTATTATCTGTTTTGGTTATTTTATCCGTTTTTTTGGAAAGTATTTTATAACTCGCTGATGATGTTTTTCCGTTTTTTTTATAAATGACGATTTTAATGTATTTATTAAAGTCTCTTAATATATCATTTAGGACCTATTAACTTAGCATTGTTTATTATATGGGTCATCCACTCTTTTAAAAGTTTTGATGTTTTAGTGGTAAACTTTCAATACTTATTTTATAGCGAAAATGTTATAAACCAAATGTAATTTAGTGTACCATGTAATCAATATTACAACGAATCAACTAAGACATGTAATTAACTTCGACATCATAAATAATCTAAACTTTCAAACTGACCATCGCATGATGAGATGTGCTTTAAATCAGAATGATTATAATGAAAAAGTTGGTTAAACCGAACATACATCACAGGAGAAACTAGAAAATATGGGGAAGATAAGCTAAAGCTTGCTATGAGTAAATCGTTGGACGTACAGGGTCAGTACGAACATTTCGAATCAAAGATTAAAAATTTGGTGCGCGATCTACCGCAACAAGAACAAACCAGGAGTAAAGTAATAAGAAAAATCGACAGATTACACAGGCAGATTGTTTTTCAATCGTTCGTATAGTAGCTGTAAAACTGTAGCCATATAAAAGCATGCAAAGAACTGCGCATGAAGTATTTTAAGTACCATTCGATAATATAATGAAAACCGGAGTGATCCCGGAGCAATGGTCAAATTCCACTGTAATATTACTAGATAAAAAAGTCAATCGTACTGACTTGAACAATTATCGTACTACTGTCTAATATCTACAAACTTCTTTTGAAAGTTGTTTTAAATAGACTAACGAATGACTTAGATGAAAATCAACCGAACACACAGGCAGGTTTCCGTTAAAATAACTCTGCTTTAGATCATATACAAGTAGTGTCTGAAGCAATAGAAAGAAGTAAAGAATATAATAAGGAACTCCATTTGTGCTTCGTAGATTACCAGAAAGAATCCTCTGAATCACCATTCAACTTGGGAAACGCTGCATCAACAAGGTGTAGAAAATAAATTTATCCAAATATTGCAGAAAATATATAAAAATGCTTACAAGAAGGCGAGTTTCCTATAAGAAAAGATGTTCGGCAAGGTGATATTATCGCCAAAAATATTTACGGCAGTCCTAGAAACTATTTCTAGAAATCTCGACTGGGAAAACAAAGGACTGAGAATCAATAAGGAATATTTGAGCCATCAGTGTTTTACCGACGATGTAGTACTTTTACGCTGACAATTTATCCGATCTCACATACATGCTCAACAACTTGGCAGACGAGTAACTTTCTGAAAACAAATATAATTACTAACGGAAAAATAAATAATCCTATAATAGCTCAAGGTCAAGAGGTTCAGATTGTTAAAAAGTATATTTGCTTAGGCCAAGCTGTCACGTTTAAAAATCACAACGGTAACGAAATACAACGCTGGATTGCTATAGCATGGAGGAAGTACTGGAGACTCAAAGAAATTATGAAGAACAAAACAAACAAAATAAACATAAAGTTGTTTAACGTACGGTTGTCAAAATTGGTCGTTAAGAAAGTTTGATGAAGACAAGCTGATAGTATGTCAACGTAAAATGCAGAGCTTAATGTTAGGCATCAGGCTATCAGATAGAGTTAGCAATCAATCAATTAGGGACAGGATCAAATTGACAGATATTGTCTATAGAATAAGGTTACTGAAGTGAAACTGGGTGGGTCATATATGAAGAATGGGCCATGAAAATAATTGAATGGATCCAGCGAGACAGTACAAGATCGAAAGGATGTCCAAACAAACGATGGTCAGACATCTTCTCTCAGAAACTAGGACCACACTGAATGAGGAAGGCTAGAGACAGAGAGCTGTTGAAAGAAACGGAAAAGGCCTACACCCAGGAGGCGACTATTACTTAACGGCATGTAATTTATTTCTTCTTTATATTATATTTAATGTGTACCTAAAGTTGTAGAATAAACAGTTTTTTTATTTTTATTTTTTTATGGAAAGTAAGACAAACGAGCAGATGGTTCACCTGATAATAAGCGATCCTGTCGTCCATAGACAAACGCAACACCGGTGAGTTGCGAATGCGTTGTCAACCTGCGAGATCGGATATAATAGGTTTATTGGATAGGATGGGGTCGGGATTAAGGATTTGGAGAGGATAGGAATAGGAAAAGAAAAGGGTAGCCATGGCCATCCAGCATCCCTAAAAGTCATGCATACTTTATTATATGTCGACTTTATATTGGGCGGTGGTACTTCCCCGGGAAAGCACGGCCGTAGAAGTGCAGCAAAAGCTGTGAAAAGTTGCTCTACCACCTCTATATATATTTTTATAACGAATAGCAGCAAAGCATCAACGGAGAATATGGTCAAAATGGAAAATTTATGTGGGTTAAACCACTGAGACCAGCTAGTCTAATATAAAAACGATGAGTAGGTAATCATTATATTAGCTGGTATGACATTTTGAACTTACCGTTAATAACAGGTAATTTTTCTTAGTTACTAAAACTCGAAAATCAGTAACTCAGTTTGATTTTTGATGAACTAAATAACTTAATTTCAATCTTTATTTAACAGACCCACAGTATATTTTAAATATGTTTTTTCTTTTTCATTTGTATATCTTATTGACTAATAAACGTTTTTAAATATTATGAATTTTCAAATTTATAAACAGAACTTGTGCATAAATAGGATTTTGTAATATTTTTGTCCATAACCAAGCACTTCTCCGATATTTCTGATATTAACAAAAGACACTTGTATGTTTTTAATCTAACGAGAGAGTTAA
This sequence comes from Graphium colonna, assembly GCA_025505425.1. Taxonomy (NCBI): domain Eukaryota; kingdom Metazoa; phylum Arthropoda; class Insecta; order Lepidoptera; family Papilionidae; genus Graphium; species Graphium colonna. The sequence continues at coordinate 7,014 of JAOCPS010314685.1, read as the reverse complement.
GGAAGTACATCTACAGAATTGAAAGCGATTAAGGAAAATACTTTTTTCTTGTTTGTTGTGTTAAAAAAAAAATATTAATACTATAATTCCCTTCGTTATATACGGGAATGATGAATCTTTTTGAATTCTCTATTATAAAAATAATCATGTATGTACTCATAGATTCATTTATCCAAATTAAGTATAGCATTTTGCACAGTGCATATTGGTGGTCTATTTGGAATCACCCCTAAAATCTTTTATCATGCAACTGGAATATAAGACAAAATCTCTCACAATTCTCTCAAAACAAAAAACACGAAAGGATTTCAATTCAATTATATATTTTATTGGAAACTGTATAACCGTTGTCGAAAACCTTTAAGCGATTTTTTTTCCGATTGACCAATTTTCCGATTTTATTGGGTATTCTTCCGGAATGGTCCCATAAAATTTTGTGGAAAATCGGTTCATTAGTTTTTTATTTTAAATTAAAATAAAAAAATGATTTTATGTATTTTTGCACGTATCTCCGTCATTTAATCAATTTCATTTTTTTTATTGGTAGGACGACAAAGAGCTGACGGTTCTCCTATTTTTTTATATGATAGAGCATTCTTCATAAATAGTTCAGTTTAGTTTGTTTTTGAAATGAAAATAAAACTAAAAATTTAGGAATGTTCGCACATATTTCCGCAACTTATGACCTAATTTGAAAAAATATTTTTAATAGAGCACACTTCTATAATGGTCCTACATAGTTTTTTTATAAAAATCGGTAAAAACATGCTACATGTTTTTCAAATCAAAATAACGGAGAAGATATGTTTCAAAAGTACACTTTTAAGACGTTTGAAATCACTTTTTGTAATCTTCTGTAAAAATAATCTTGTTTATAATAATAAGTTCTGTAGCTGGTCCTTAAAATGAAAAATCGAATACGTCATGGAATTTTTTTTCCAAGTAAATTGTTGGCGTGATGTGTAGGTTTTTCTGGGAAGTTGTTCCGAATTATGTTACATTTAACCGTACATAAGTTCTTGGGAAAAGGTATTGTAATGAAGATGACAGCATGGGATGCAAATAATATGAAAATTAATAACGATAATGTTTTTACCAATTAGTCTACCCTAATTTGTTATGATGAAATTCCGCTGATTCAGGGTAAAACAGTTTTTGCGCACTTTCATCATATATGAGACTTATGAGCAGAGCGTTTAATGTACACCTTATATACACATATATATAATTTTAATATACAAGGTTGAATACTGAATATGTTTCCTAAAGAGGGCGTCGCGACGAGAAAAACAAACAGTAAGGAACAACAAGGAAAAACATTTCAAAGAAAAATATGTCACAGAATTAACATGTTTCTTGCGTCCATCTCAATTTAATGAGACACTTCAAACATCAACAAAAACAAACATCAAGTGACATATAAATGCAGTCACAATCTTAAATAATTTATGCAACATGTTTAAATGTCAAAAATTTACGTTCAGATAGCAGATTTATCGAACTATTCCTTGTTTCAAAATTTGTTAAGTGGGATAAAATGAGCACGAGTGAAACAAGAAGAGTAAATAAAAACATCGAGGAATATTCCGGGTTTATCCTTTACATCTGCACTTAACGGGCGAAATGGTGTTTGCTTATTAAAATATATATTTAAAGCTTTCTCCTATCGGTAGCAACTTTGGAAATTGAAACATGTAGTCCTTTGTTCAGGTTTACGCTCCCGCGAAAGCATACGCAATCGAAGAAGTCGAATTATTCTATCAGTCTGTTGATTCAGCTCTTAAGTTTTTGAGGCCAAAAAATGTCATTATACTCGGAGATTTCAATGCTGGAGTAGATTAAATGCAAAAGGATGAAGAAAAAGTTATAGGAAAATACTCGCACCGAGAGAGGAGTACTCATGGACAAAAATTAGATGAGTTTGCGCTAGAAGGAAATTATAAAATTGTTTAAACGGCCAGATAAGATATGGACTTGGAGGCACCCAAATGGAGACTTTTAATGAGATTGATCACATACTTGCTGATCAACCCAATGATAGTTTGAAATTTGATATAATAAACAATTTGAACTTTAATACTAATCACAGAATGATTCATTGCAAACTGTCGATAGTATCAGACCAAAGTAGGAGAAATATAAAACCTATCAAGCACATAAGAAATATATCATTATTTATTTATTTACACTTTATGCACAAAAATGTGTACAATGGCGGACTTAATGCCAAAGGCTTTATCTCCCAGTAAACCATAGGGCGATGCAGAAAATTAAAGGTACACGAAAAGAAATCAATGAAAAAAAAAAGATTTAATTTCAACGTCTTATACAAAATACGTGTTAATATCATTAATCAGCGATGACAATGCTCTGCTGATAAGTTCTCCAATAAAAACTCACGTACTTTTATTTAAAAGCTAAATGGCTTTTAGCCATCCTGATTTTAAGAGGTAACGAATTCCAAAGAAGAATTGACTGTATAAAAAATGAAGAGTGCATGAACGGTGAGGCGGACATACGAGTAGATGATTATGCGCAGAGCGAAGGTTCTTGTTGCTGACAGCACGTAAATATTGAAAGCGATGGGACAAATAACTTGGAGTAGTCGAAGAATTAAGGAATGAAAAAATAGTGATCAGTACTCTTAACGAACGTCTTTGGCGTACTGGAAGACATAGTGGAATTGGAAAACATGGTCAGAAAAATATGTGTTGAAAGTAAAAAACTAGGACTAAAACTACATGCTTCTAAGACAAAAATTTTAACAAATGAAGAGAGAGAAGAAGTTAGTATAGAAGGTGAAGCTTTAGAGTACGGCAATGATTATATTTGTCTAGGGCGGTTAATTTCCGTTAAAAATTGCACGGAAAGGGACATACAACGAAGGATAGCAGTGTCATAGAAAATATATTGGGGACAGAAAGAAATATAAAAAAATAAAGCAGTCAATATCGGAATAAAAAGAAAGGTTTATGAGGTAACAATATTACTGTACCTAATAAAAGTCCAAACATGGTAATTGAGCGCTGAATATGAAGAAAATGGCTATCTGTCAAAAAAAGATAGAACAAAGCATTCTAGGATTAAAAATATCAGACAAAATAAGCAAGAGGAATGTAAGAAACAGTACTAAACTAATAGTCTTTAGAGGACAAGTACAATTAGAAAAGGCAAAAGGTGATATGCGGACAAAGAGAGTGACAGAATGGATACCACTGGACTGCAAGAGGAAGCAAGGGAGACCAAAAAAGATGGAGAGTTTTACCTAAAAATGCGGACCCGATCGGATGAAGACGGCATGTTAAAGAGACATCTGAAAAGACTTAGGGGAGGCTTACACCACTAAGGCGACTACTACTATTCATTAGTTATAACATGTTATTCTTTAATGTGTAGAAATACCTATCGTTTGTAGTAGAAATAAAGGAAAATTTATTTTATTTTATGTTTCCTCAAATGTAGGATTTCTACAAGTTTTTGTTACCACAGAGAAAAATACAATAGTTGCTATATGGATTATAACTATTGAACAAACTCGATCTATGCTATAAGTATATATTAATTATTATGTACAAACACCAACAAATTCGGAATTTTTACATTATAATTGACATACACTAACAGAATGGAAAAAAATTATCTCATACGAGTTTTTTTTTTAATTAAAGCCTTAATCATACCTCCTCATCGAACATTCCGTCGAGCAGTAAATTTGTGTGTATAACTAACATACTTTTATTCATTCGGGAATTTCTGTTGGAATATATGTTTATTCAAATAATTTTGAAGACAGATTTATTCAAATATTTGTTTCATATTCAGCTTTTTATAGAGGGAAAGGAAGGGGAAAAGAAAGGGGTAAGAATGTCCTTCCGGCAACCCCTAGTTTTTTTTTAAAAATCTTCAAAAACTCTTTGTAAAAAATGATATGAAAATATCTATAAAATATAATCTAATTCCAAAATATTTTCTAATTCCAAGTAAATATTTTCATATTTGTTGTTGTAAAATTCAAATAATAGAAAAAGGCAATGGGAGTCTATTTTCGTGAATTTTGAAGATCCGCATTTTCAGATGTAATTAATTCCTACAGAAATTCGTTTTCTCGCCTCTTTAATTTTAAATTAAATTAAAGAGGTGAGACAAAGAATGGCAATAAAGAAGAAGTGGGGTAAATTTTAGCGTCTTTCATGACAGATCTCGATGTAAATTTTTGTCAATCTAATTTTGGAAACGATACATTTGTTTTATTACGTTCACAATTTTCGCACAATTTTAGTTTTAGACGCACTGAAAATAGAATAAAAATGTAGTACCCTAGCGATATTCTTATTTTTAACCGATTTAAAAGAAAAATAAGGAAGGTTCTCAATACAAATGTTTCTATTTTTTATGTATGTTCACGCACATCTCTGTCAATGATGAACCGATTTGAAATACTCTTATTTTATCTTTTAGTGTTTGCTTCCTAAATGGTCCCATGAAATTTTCGCATAAATCGATACCGTAGTTTTACTTTTAAATAAAAATAACAAAGATCATTTTACGTACGTTTGCGTCTATCCATCTCCGTCATTTATAAACCATAGACAATATAGATAAGAGAAGAAAACATATAGATAGAGCATTCTTCCTAGATAGTCCCATAAAATTTACAAAAATTCGATTTATTAGTTTGTTTTTCGAAATAAAAGTAACAAAGTTTAGGAATGTTTGCACATATCTCTGCAACTCATGAACTGATTTGAAAATATATTTTTTATCGAATATGGTACACTTCCACAACGATCCTACAAATTTTCTAAAAATCGGATTGGTAGTTCGTTTTTAAAATCAAAATAAGGTAGGAGATATGTTTCGAAAGAACACTTGATTGTCCAAAACATGTGATTGTTCTTGAAATTTGGTAACGAACACTTTGCCTTTTATATATAACAAAAATAATTTTAAATATAACAGATAATAAAATCATCAGTATATCTATATCTCCTAATGAAGTACTGCGTGTAAACGATAAACAAAGATATATTTATGTTCTTTTTATAAAGATAAACAGCTTTCATAAATAAACTATTTTTGATTTAAAACCGCTTCGTGACTAATACTTATTCTTAAAATTTTTTATATTTACTATTTTACTAGAATTACTTATTTATATGTTTACGATCCAGTTTTATTTAATATTTATATTTTCCGCGCAAAGGTATTCTCAAGGTAATTTAAAAATGTTTCCTTTGAATCTTTAGTTATAAGAATGAATTTTTCGTAAAAATATCAATGACACTGCCAGTATATCTTCTGCCCGATCAAATCCCTTCGGAATAACTTGTGTTTAGAATTTTTGGCATTAAAAATAATTTCTGCTTATATTATGTTAATAACTATTTGTCCTTGTCTGTTTTGTCAAATCAAACAACAACTAGAAACCAGGTTTTAATATTTTCTTCAGCTGCGAGCTAAAAGCTTGAAATTCGTATAGTAGTTTTTGAAATCAGGAATTTGGCGTTGCAAGTGATTGTACATAATAATTCATAAAATCCGGTCGCAAAGCAGAAAGAATTTCGTACAACGACCTTATCTGCTTACAGTGGCCACAAATAGTTTTGTATAAGGTGCAGTTTTAAGAATAACTTGAATCTATATTGAGTCAAAATACTTAGTTAAATGTACTATTGCTATGCCTAGTAGTTCTGTGAACGTAATACCTAGCCAACCCATATTAATTTAAGTTAAAATAGTTGAGAACATAAAAGTCAATCGAAAAGTATAACCAGTATACCAAGTTTCGTCCAGATTAGTTGAAACGTTATAAATGGAGTATATCTAGTTAATAAACGAGTAACTGAAAATAACCTTTAACAAAAAATATAAGTAGAAAAAACAAAACAAAAACAAATTTAGTAAAGATTTCAATATGACCGAAAACTGAACCATCGCTAGCGCACCGCATTCCCAAATAAAAGCTCGTTATTTATAAATTATCAATCAAACAAAGCTTTAACTTGCTGGTCATAACATATCTCAAAGTCAAACCAAAAACTCATGTATAAAAGAAAAAAAAATAACAACAGTATTAAAAGGTTTACAATCCCAGTCATCTCAAAAATTTTAGGAACATTTTCTTGCAACATTAAACAACAAGATAAGACAAAAAAATAAAACGAGTTTTCAAAAGTAAAAAAACCCTAACCCGCCCCTTAAGACTGCGGTCATTGTATCCATGCGAGTAGGATGCATTATATTTACACAGGAGCGATAGAAATGGGTAATAATAGGTTAATGTACGAAATTCTTCGTGCTTTCTGCCCGCCCGCCCGTATTTTAGTTACAACTTAACATATCTTTTATATTCCCTCTGTTTTGTTTATTTATTTTATCATACATATCTTATAAAATAGATACAAAAGAAAAGTGACTAATAAAGGTAAAAATGTTATACACATAACCAGTGTTAAATCAAGAAACGATTAATAATTTTCATTCAAATAAAATCCGAGTTATTAGAGAGAATATTGTAACAGTTTTAAACAATCGTTTCATCCTGATGTTTGCTTATGAATTTAAAATATTTCATGAACAGATATTCAATAACAGGTAAGCCATCCAGAAAATTATCTTGTATTTCATTGATTATAGTGAGGCATACGACTGTATCAATTGGAGCTCCTTGTGGAGAATGTTAAGAGACCTTGGTATGCCGAATCATCTCATAGCATTGATTCAAGCTCTGTATTGCAATAGCCACGGGGTAGTCAGAATCGATGACACAATATGTGGGATATTCGTTTCCGATCCGTTCAAATTTAAAAAAGGCATCCTTTTTTTTAATTTGAACGATAAAGAAAAAAGATAATATTTGAGGAAGAAGAATTTAATCTAAATCCTTCAAGCATGTCGTAGTTTTAATCAGGTTCGCTTACCGTGAACATCATAATGAAAAATTTCCAATAAAACGCAGCGCTGTACTCACGTCCATATGGCGTCGCCTATAAATCCGCTCCCAATCCGAAATCC
>JAOCPS010314576.1:0-12863 GCA_025505425.1 Graphium colonna | reverse complement strand
AAACAAGAAATATTTTACTGTTACTTATATTGCTAGTTAAAAATATTTTTCGGATTTTATCGTATAAACAAAGGTCTATATTAGAGGGAACAACATAGTCTAATTCTTTTTATATACCTGAAATAAAATAACTAATATTCATTGCATTTTTTTTTAATTTTTAATTCTTGAGGTTTTGTATCCTTTACAGTATTCGTTGTCATGGATCCCATGACCGACTGACAGAAATAACCAACTGTTGAATTTTACGAATGTTTTAAGCTGACATCTTTATCTCTTTACGACAGGTGTCAATAATTGTATTAATATACTATTAAAATTAATTATATATACAGAACAAAAATATTATTACAAATAAATGTTGATTTACCATTTAGTAAACATAATCTAAAGTTAAAAAAAATATTTCTCTATTGATGTTGGTCCTAGCGAACACGGCGTGACCGGTGACGGGATGGTCGATGTCCTGCGTAAGTATCGCGATGTACCGCTACACTTCATTCATCTATTGAAAAATTTGGGCTAACACCCCCTAATTTTTTACACAAATGTGATGATGTGATCTTAGATGACTCACCAATCGTTCTGTATACTAGTCCAAACCACAAACCAGTAAGATGTAATGACCGTTCATAAGATGTCTTGTTGGTGTTTTAAAAGATAAGCACATTCACGAGAGCTAATTTTGGAATAGTAACTTTCCAGTTGGGAAGTTAAAATATGTAAGATAAAAAATAACGTGACGGAAATATGATTATCTTTACTACCGTAACATCAGATAAAACTACCTAACACATGTTGCAGTGTGTCACTTCTTCAATTTCCTTTAACCAACTCTTGTTGCACTTATGGCCTAATTGACCAGGAACGAACCACCATCTCAGACACGAGACCAGCATAAAAAATGTACCTGGCATCTGTAATAATCGGGGTCATAACTACAAACTTCTTTTCCCGTCCAAAATATAAATAAGTCTGTAGCTTTTCATCCAAGACTAGCCATTGCTTGTGACTCTGAGATGTTATGCAGGTTTTTAGTCCTGCATAACATCTCAGAGTCACAAGCACAAGTTTTGTTCCCTTTCGACCAATTTAAGTGCAATGCGTCATTACATTTTAGCCAAAAAATTAATATAATTTATTGTACATCAAAGAAATAAAAATAAAATTATACAACTTATTTAAAATATATTAGGTATAGAGGGTGATTTTATCAATAATAGCAATTGCTTCCATGCAACCTTTAGCGCAAGCATTTAATACTGAACAGATTTTAATTCAAATTATAAATGTTAGTAGCACATCGAACATGTTTATTTTTACAGAAAATTACAGAAACAGACTTCAAACGCCTTAGCAGTGTAATTTCGAAATATATCTTGTGCGTTATTTTGATTTTAAAAACAAACTACAGATAGGATTTATATAGAAATTTTGTAACACCATTTTGGAAGTACACCTTATCAGATAAAAAAAGAATTTTTAAAATCAATTCATACATGATGGAGATATGTACGAACATTCTTACATTTTTTTATTTTTATTTCAAAAACATATTTTCAACAGATTTTTTTGAAAATTATAGAGGACCATTAAGAAACAATACCCATCAGACAAAAAAAGAAATTTTAAAATCGGTACATAAATTACGGCGAATACAATTAAAATTAATTTTCCTATTACGATTAGAAATTTGCTACAGTCACATTAATTATTCGCGAAAAAAGTAATAAAGATTGAAGGAAATTAATAAATTTGTGAATTAAAAAAATAGTTACGAATTAAGAAAAACACTCACGAAGAAACAAGAGACGCTTGACTTAACCAGTGATAAGCCATTTTTTTAATTTATTTATGCTAAAACTTTTACTAAACAGGGAGGGTATTAAACCCGAGTCGAAATTTGAAGGCTACATTGATCCCTTTAGCCTTAACTAGAGCCCATTAATCCGATCAGCTCCTGCTTTGGACCCCAAAGACCGATCATTGGCCGATAGGTACTAATCTGAACCCATAAATCAGACAACATTAAAAATAGACTCTTACTGCAAAAGGACAGTGGTAGGACTACTTTTCAATTCGACCCCCCAATAAGAAGCCTACCAACTTTTATCCCCAATCTCATTTCAACCATAGAGTTCACCAACGCTTCTTCTATTCGTGTAATATTGCTAAGTCCGTGGGCGGCGGTAATCACTTGACATCAGGTGTGCCAAGGGTTTTCTCCATACAAAATGTCCATAACTAGGAGACCAGAAATGCTGGCAATGATCCGTATGAATTACCATTTACCTCCAGTGCCGACTTAAATGTGAATCTACAGGTATTTTTATATATATGTAATAATATGAAATAAAAATGACCACTCTGTTTTTAGTATTACCATACGTGGTGTTATAATACCCTAAAAATATAGGAAGTATTTTTAATTCATGCCACTAATATTTTTACCTTGAAGAAGTCTTTTTTTAGGTCTATCGCGTTTTTTAAAAAATGATAATGGCTTGTAAATGTGCTTTATTGTTTAAGAAAAATATTTTCTATTATCGAACGACCTACCGTTAGTGTCTAACCAGTCGCAAGCACCCAGCCTCCAAGTAGCGAACGTAGCATCCGTTACCTGTCCATAACCACTCCACCAAAAAACATTTTATACACCCAATACATTTTAAAACGAAAATCTTTTCAAACTAACACGTTATTGCATAATTTTCCTCATTTTTATCGCGAAAAACGTCGAGGACGCTCGCGAGGCATGTTTTCGCCTTTTCCACTGAAGCGACCTTTCAGGCCGCGCGCTGAGGTCTAAAAATGATTCTCATTCCTTATTCATACACCCTAAAATGAGCCTTACTACAAAAGCTTTACGACACTTTATAATAAAGAGGACTGTTATCTTTACATCGCGGTAGCTGTAACCAAATGTCCACATTTGATTTCACGAGCTTTAGAAATTAAAACACATGATAACAGCAATAAGATTAACTATCGCTTGCCAGTTATCGAGGCATGTAATGTTGTGGAGCTCAAATGTAGGGCAAACAGGCAAAATTAGGCTTTGACGGGGCGAATCGATAGAGGGTGCGTTACCACATTAGTGTTGGAATAATATATATATCGATATATTTTTTGATTATTAATTTTGCGATACCTTTAAAACATCATTATCGCATCTATGTACGCTGATTAATATTCGGTTAGACGTTGCGTAGAATAAAGTATTTATCTAAATCATATCATGTCACGGAGAAAGGTCGGTTCGATCGGTTAAAAACATAGCTTGTGCCTGACAAAGAGACCATTACGGAATCTTTTTGAAGATTTCTTTCTAATATCAATGTTCCAAGTTTATTTAATTTGTTTTACTACGCTAACTTGGTCAGACTGCATATAATTTGAATATTATTAATTATATGAAATTTTTCATACCCAGTTTGTTAAACCTCTTTTTAATTATGACATTACTAACATGGTAAATATTATATTAGGCCAATGGTACTGAATATAGCGTACGGTAAAATTGAGAAATTAGAAAAAAGCAATAAAAAAACGATAAGATTACTTGTAATAAGTTCAGCATTCATGGAAAGTCCCGTTGCTACTGTAATAGGTAAGTTTTAAAATTGAATTCTTATAGTTTTTAAGTAGGTATATCGATACATATGAGTTCTGTTCATCCCTAGTGACAATATTATCAGGCGCATGCGTATACCAGGATTGGGTGTGTCTTGCTTGCCCGGGACCTAAGTTCCAAATCTTCATGCTAAATCTGTACTTAAAACAATTATTTAAAAAAAATCGTGATATATTTTTCTGAACGCCAATTTATCGTTTCATTTAATATTGAACGTTAATGAATCAAAAGCAAATATTACAACAACCCTGACGCAGCATATTTATTTTAACATTTACCTCACAAAATGCATTATCTTTCAAGAGTCAAGTAATATACAAAAATATTTAATGTAATGATGTGGTAAATCAAAAACAAGGGGGCTATACTAAACATTAAGAAATTTTGCTATATAATTCGCATTTGATATTATAATATAAATCTTAATGTTATGCAATAGAGCCTTATTTTATTTGTATAGTAAAAAATTGACATTTCTGATTTTAAAATTGCTATAACTAATAATTCATGTTCCATTTCTTCAGTATTAATGATATATATCGTTTTTTTGTTTAGCTTAACTAAGGCTTTTAAACCCCAATATGAATCCGAATACTATATGAAATTTAGGATAATGTCCCATGGAAATTGCAAAGACTGATTTATTGACGTGTACTTAACTTTTAAAAATATATTTATTTGAAAAACGTTTCTTTTCACGCAAATATGCCGAAATTTCAAAAGTTCCACATAAGCGGCGTTGAGCTGACAACACCGTCTGCCAGAATACGTGGCCCTGTAAGTCTGTGCTGTTCATGTGTCTTGTTTATATTTTTTATCGTAATAATTTACAAAAATTCTCCATAGAAGCCGTGAGTATTTGAAGCTTTGACCATAATTTTATATCTTAATAATATATTTAACAAGTTAACTCTGACCCCTAAGTTATAATAAATCGAAAATATGATGGCATCTGTCAAACTTTAAACTAACAAGATTTTATATTTTATTATTAGAATTAAGCTTTCATTCTCTTTTGTGTTCCAAATATTAACATTGAGATAGTATTTATGTATATTGTTTGGCATAAAATCGTTCAAGAAATGTTTTAAAACCCGGTTTTTATTTAAATTGGACGCGTAGATTTTTCAATAATTAGTTCATACGTGAGTTATGTTTGTGACCTGTTTTTAAGTGATATTAAGATTACAACATAAATGAATCATCGCACATGATGTAAATATGGTAAATATTATCATTTAATAAAACTGCATAACAAAAAATCAAATGTAAATCATCAGCTATCCAACCATAGATTTGGTAAGGTATATTGTAATTTAGGTTGAAGTAATATACTTATTTAATACAATATCCTATATTGTTTTTGTTTTTTCATCATTGTAAAAATATTGTGGATATCTTATAAAACAAAATAAATTAGTCATTATGTTCCTCCTTTTATTAACATTTTAGATTTTTTAATATCAGGAAAATCCTCAGGAATAAAGTGTCCATTCTTTATTGCAATGAATAATTAAAATATTTTTGGTAAACATTCAGTATGTAGTGCATAAGACAATAATTTATATGTATAATATTCTATATATCAGAAAAGAAATTAATCATTTATGTGGGGAAAATTGTTATTATTTATTGTAATTTAATAATTTACACAAACACATAGAAAGGCAAAACACACTGGTACTGGTTTGTTTCTTTTATATAAAAAAATCTACATAAATATGTATTGACCATTAATACCTTTCATTAAAACGGCCAGTGCTGCTCTGCGTTTAAGTTGAAAACTAGCTTCCCTCCAACATAATCAATTTCAGTTGAATGTATATCAAATAAAAAAAATCCTTCCCTCACAAGTATTCATTGACTAAAACCAAGGATCTATCTTAAGAAACCAGAAGTACATGAAAAGAAATTTAAAGAAACATACAAAAACTTTTATTGGGAAATCACATAGGTATAAATCTTAGTAGTAGAATTGAGCTGATTTTCAGTGCTTGATGACAAATCTACGCATTAACATCTTTCAATTATAATTACTAATATAAATTGGTTGGATAGAATGATCAGACTATCTTGTATCATCAATTCTTTTCATATATAGATCTCTAGAATCATTATAAAGATATAATTTTCAAGAGCTGTATTTACATTGTTATATTACTTTTCTTAATCACTTATAAAATTAATTTAGAATAGATGATTTAGAATAGTCGGGTCAAATAAAAATTCTTTTTATTTTAATTTCATCTTGAAAATATAAATAAAAGTTATGTCATGTATTGTTATTTATATAGTTTAAAAATTCATTGTTTTATAATGATGTTATGAAATTTTCAGGTGATTCGGCTTCAAGCAAGATGATGAACCCTCAGTACTTACCACCGGGTCAAAATAACAATGCACCCAACAATCCACTGGGCTTCCCACCAACATCTCAAGACTACAATGGAGTACAGAATGCTAATATTTACAGTCAAATGCCACCAAATGGTTCTCAAATGCCAATAAAGCAGTTTGACCAAACTGACATGTCTCAGAAAATGCAGAATATGAATTTGAATGGGCCTCAAGGGATTCCCTCATCTCAGTTGCCACCTGGACAATATCCTCCTGGAAGTTTTCCTCCTACTTCTATGGCACCTGGTCAGTTGCCCCCTGGAATGAGGCCACCAGTTTCTATGGCAGGTAGACCTCCAGTAAGTGGTGCCCCACAGTTCCAGCCGCAAATGCTGCCACCATCTTCTACCCCAGGTCCTCTTCCGACATCTCAACCTCAAGGTTTTAACCAAATGCTAGGTCAGGATCAAAACCGACAGTTCCAAGGTCCACCTACTTCTATGTCCCAAGGACCACCTACTTCTATGTCTATGCCCCAAGGGCCACCTAATTCCATGTCTATGCCTCAAGCATCACAGAAACCTTTGGTTTCCCAACCAGGTCCACCATCAGGGCAACCAGCACAAATGCCCCAAATGCCTCCTCATTCTCAATCAGCACTTCCACCACAACCTGGAATGATATCAAGACCCCTTGGGCCCCCTGATCAATCAAAACCATCTACAATACCACAATTGCGCAGTGGGTTCCAACCGGGTGTGCCTCCAGCTAGTCAACCAGGTATGCCATCTCAGGGATTAAGTCAGCCAGGATTGCAGCCACCTTCAAGCCAACCTGGTTCTGGAATGCCTTCTCAACAAAATATCCAGCAACCACAGATGGTACAACCAAATATGCCACCACAAGGGGCAAGTTTTCCGGGACAACCTCGGCCACCAATACCGGCAGCTTTACCTGGCCAGGCAGGTCCGCCCCAGATGGGTCCTGGACAGATCCCACATTCCCAAGCTGGCCTTCCTCCGCAACCTGGTATGCCACTTCAACAAGTTCCTTCGTCTCAGTCCCAATTCCCATCCATGCCTGGTTTGCCGCATATGCCACCACCGCTTTCACAGCAACGGCAGCAACCGGGGTCATTTCCAGCTGGACCTCCTGGATCATATGGTAAGTTTATGTTATAAATATTTTTACCTACTTCATATATTTAATAGCCAAAACTTTGCATTGGTATTCTTCAGTTCAAAACTTTGTTTACTAAGTAGTCAAATTTTATCTTTTTATTTGATAGAATAGAATAGAATATACTTTATTGTACACACCAAGAGCTATAAAACATATTACATATATATAAAACATATTACATATAGAACTTAAAATTAGGTAGTACCATGGGCGGCCTTATTACTTAGAGCAATCTCTTCCAGGTAACCTTTTTGATGTGACGTAACTTGAAGCTATGGAATTACGTTAATCATTTTCAATGCAATTTTAATCACTTGGCAGAATTTAATGAAGTTGTTTTGTGTACTTGTTCCTAAATGTCCATTTACCGAAACCTGTACATGAAAATTACATTTGATAATGATCATATTAAACAAATTGTAAATTAGTAATGGTTATAGTACTTATAATTAAAAACATAATTTTAAGAAATGCAACAGCCAAACACTAGAAAATATGATTCATATTATTTTCAATAATTCACTTACAATAATTCTAAAATACTTTCAGAATAGTAAATTTGACATTGTTTTTGTATCTTTATTAAATTTTAACATTTAATCGACTTTATTAATAATTTGAAAAACATTGTATAGACATATTCAGCTACAGGCAAGTTGTAGCTGAATATTATACCATGTATTGACATCTTATGTACACCTATGATTGAACAATAAATAAATGATTGATTGAATAACTGATTGAGATTACACAAGGCATTAATAGAAGGAGTTTTAGCTACCATCAGTTGGTTCAACTCAACAGTTATTAAGTGATAACCATGGGCCCTATATCTGGGTATGAGTTAAGCATATTTTGTGGCTTATCATTTTGAAAGTTTACTTATTGGAATAATCCTGTATTGGTGTTACCAATGTTTTCTTCAGGAGTTATTGTTAAGAATAAAAACAATAATATTCTTTATTTTTGTTTTCAGGCATGCCTCCTATGCCTGGACAAGCACCAATGCAAAACCAACAACCTATGCCTGGCCAACAAATGCTTGGCCAACCTCCAATGCCTGGCCAACCTCCAATGTCTGGCCAACCTCCAATGTCTGGCCAACAAATGCCAGGTCAACCACCAATGCCTAGTCATCTGCCCATGCCAGGCCAACCTCCAATGCCTGGCCAACAAATGGCTGGTCTTCCACCAATGCCTGGCCAACAAATGCCCGGTCATCCGCCCATGCCTGGTCAACCGCCAATGCCTGGACAGCAAATGCCAGGCCAACCGCAAGCATATCAACAGCAACCAGGCTATCCACCATTCCCCGCTCAACAGCCAAGCTATCCAGGTCAACAATTCCCACAGCCTCAACAGAGAAGGCTTGACCCCGATCAGATGCCAAGTCCAGTGAGTTCATAATGTTTTTTATTGTTGCCATATATTAAATCATTGATTATTTACTTTCACACCCAAATACACTAGGAAAAGATAAAGGAATCTTTGCTTTCAAAGCATTTGCATGACATAAAAACTTAAAGACAGATCTAAGACTGACTGAATGCAATTTAAATATATAATTGGAAATGCCTTGAGCATAAGCATGTAGTTCACTGAAGATCATATGATAATTAAAATGATGGATGTATTTAATAGTGTATTCTTGTGCATACTTCTGATATTAAGAAGGGTTAATATCCAAAGAATATGGAAAAATATTTTATTGATATGTAAAACATGTTTAATGGTGTTGTAACATAAACATACAGAGAACATAGATATTTCTCATAAACATGTTTAGTATATACAGGTTGTACTGGTGAGTCACATTGAATATTTTAACATGTTAAAGTATATTATTAAAACTAATTACCAATGAATAAATATAATCAAAAGTTAAAAAAAATATTACGTAATTCATGCTCCTCCGAGCGGATACGGCGCGGTCGGCAGAGGAGTAGGTTGACGGCCTCGCGCGCAACAGCTAATCATAGCCGCCCTACATCGCCCACGTGAAAAAAACTAGGCACCTAATATTATTACATAAATATGATGACAATCAAGTTCAATGTTATTCTTTAATATTGTGGGTGACTCACCATTCACTTGTATAGTTAGTAGGCATGGGCCATTTCACTGGTTTTTCACTTGCTATCGGTTATATAACATTCACTTTGTAAGCAACAATAATGTTATATAACCGATAGCAAGTGAAAAAACTGTGAAATGGCCCATGCTTAATAGTTAGCTTTTGGCTATATTAGCTAAATGTTGGTTTTGCTGCTGATTTTTTCTTCTTTAGCTGATATGCATATTTCACGATAAAGCCACCAGTGCTGTGTTTTGACAGCAGCCCACCGGTGCACATTCTATAGAATATAGGCATAAATTTTTAATTATTATCATACATTTCAGATTCAAGTAATGGCGGATGATCAACAAAACCGTGGAGGTGTATTCGTCACTAACGAGAAGGGTCTGGTCCCGCCTCTCGTGACCACAGACTTTATTGTCGATGATAAAGGGAATTCCAGTGAGTCAACAATTATACATTATAACACAATAATTCTTTGTGTAAAACAAAATAAAGAGTGACTGCTGAATCATTTTCAATACTCAAAGTCGTTATATGTGGGGATCATATATGAACAATTAAAATATTATTAAATGTTCATATTAATTTAGTGCTGCATAAACAGTCTCAAGGTAAATAAATTATTGTGCAATTTATGTTCATCGTATCAATTCTGGGGGAGAGAGAGGGTCGGCGAGCGTAGTGCCGATCAGGCGCCGCGCCTAGCCATCACACTTAATTCATTTATTAGAAAGTTTGGTCGAATATTATGCCATAGTTTTGATATTCTAATTAAATGTTCATATGAACTATATAAACGGGATTGAAAACAAATAGGAGATAAAATACAGTGTAAACTCTTTAGAATGATACTAAAGGGACTGTAAATTCTATGGCGTTATAGAAAGTTATTGTTAAGTGGAAAAAATGTATCATTGTGTGGAAGGCATGCTAAACTAATCAAAGCCATGTGATGTCGACTCTTTAGGAAGTTTGTCATTAAAACGAGTGACGTTACATGGAGTTTACACTGTATTTAAAAACTTTATATATTTGGTGACTCATTAAAAACTGTAAAAGCTTTACACAATGACTTTCTTACAGGAGAAATAACCTTTTAATGACCTCTTTCCAGGTCCACGGTACATTCGAAGTTCAATGTACAGTGTCCCAGTAACCGCTGACCTACTTAAGCAGACGTCTATGCCATTCTGTCTAATTGTAAGTGACAATGTCTATTCATTGTATTAATAAAGACAATTACATTTCTGTGTCTCATAGACAAAAAGAGTAAGGTATTAAAAATCTTACATTCTATTCTTTACTTCTATAGTACAGCTAATAAGCTAGTTGCCATTAGTTATGATGTGGAAGATACATGGAACAAAAAACAGTTATCATAATAAATAAAAAAGTTATTAACTAATTTTTGTATGTGTTAAACATATAATTAAAATTAAACATAATATTTTTACGGCAAATTTATCACACAAGCTAAAAGTATTTTCTTAATTAGTTTTAAATATTAGCCCATTCAACTCTTTTATCACCTAGCAACAAGTTACCATATACTTACAATAAAAGTTACTCTATACAGTAACTATCACATTTTTAAAATCAACGATCTATTTTAGTAAATAAAGCTATATTAGTAATATCCATTTCCAGTTATCGCCGATGGCAGAGACAGTGGGTCCGGAGCAAGAGCCACCGTTACTCGACTTTGCTGCTCTGACCGGTTCACCCAACATGGGCCCTGTACGTTGCAGCCGATGCAAGGCATACATTTGCCCCAATATGAAATTTGTTGATGCAGGAAGACATTTTAAGTGCGCATTCTGCAAAGCGACTACTGAAGGTAATATACAAAGATAGTATAATATAATAATAGGAAAACATAAATATTTTCTACAGAAAACTGAAGCTTCAAACACGTCAACATGTTGAAGACCGCACTAAAAATTTTATTTCTCACATAGAGTCGACCATTTTTTTAAATTGTTAATTACCTATATTATTTTTTATATATGTTTTTAGTGTACAATAATTTGAGACATTATTTAACCCCTAGATTTATTTCAATTAAAGTGCTCATGGATGATCACTCGTCCCGATTTGTAAACGGTAACTTTGTTGCGGAGTGACCTACCAGTGTTAAACTCGAAAATTTGTGAAACAAATTTTTCAGTTATTTTAATTTGAAAAAGAATCTATTGGACTGATTTTAATGAAAATTATATGGGACTAAATCTTAAAATCAAATTTACTTTACTGTACATCTGTTATATTTTGTATGAGACTATGTCCAAGTGAATTTTTAAGTTTCTTAAGCACTGGTTACTTTATTATGAGTGTGAATTATCTTGTATGCCACTTTTTTTACATATGAATCATATGTAAAAAAAGTGGCATCGCAATCGCATTTATCATTGAAACTACAATGTTATGTAATTTATAAATTAATTAAGTAAATGTTTATAATATTATTTCTAAAACTTACTCGAATATTCGACATTTTAAGTGTAGGGTTAGGCGTGATTATGACACATATGAAACATGGGTGATAGAATTTAAAAATGAACTCCGTTAAAGTCCGTAATTTAATTTAAAAAGTGGATGTTTATGTTTGTGCGTTTGGTATATAGTCATATGGGAACAGGTGAATGTATTTATATAAAATTTCTTACAAAGTTAATTAAAATTTCTGTAGTAACACTTTTGTAGTCCAAATATAGTTAATGGCAAAAAATAAAATTATTAAATGTTATCAAATAATTTATTTCTAGTTCCGATGGAGTACACGCAGTATATAAACAGTATGCAACAATACGGTCGTGTTCCGGCGGAAATGGCCCACCTCCGCTTGCTGCTGTGCTAGCTCGTGCTCACGCTGGGTGTTAAGCGCCACCTTGGCCTGCGCAAGGCCAACGTCAAAAATTCTGTCAGCAGGAACGACAGGCTTTTGGCGCCCGCCGATCCCGTCTCTTCCGGCGTCCTCTACCTTTTCCGCCAGAATCGCACTCGCAATTCTCCGGATGTTGTGTGTGCCCATGGGCGATGGAATCCCTCAACAACAGGTGAACCGTCTGCTAGTTTGTCATTATTTCTATAAAAGAAATAAAAAATATATGGCATATAGTACCAGGTTGCATTTGTTTCAATTCAAATTCAATTTTTTTTGGAGACTAGACTTATTATTTCAACTCCTACAGAAGTTCTTTTAGTAAAGAAAACCCAGGTTGCGAAGATATTTGATAAATTGGAAAAATTGATTCTTTCTTTCTTGATGAATATTTACGGAGTCTGAATACAGTCTGGTATAGTATTCTACCCATCGAAAGAGTTGCTTGTTAGTATCGGTGATCACAGTGCCATTTAGCTCTTTCAATGGTGCTGTCTTTTTAGGAACAGGACCCAGTGCCCTTCGCATCCCTGCATATAACCCTCTTAAGTTTTTTGTGGATGTGCAGGCTTGAATGCTGCTGCAGATTTCGGTTCGAAATCTGGGTATTAGCAAATAAGTAAACCATTCATTCCATTTTCTAAAATGTCTCCAATTGTAATGATAAAAACAAAAATTATGTATGTATAATTCCACGGAAGAACATTAGAATAAACTAGAACGTTTTCAAAACCTATGCATTCGTTTCA
>JAOCPS010314356.1:0-12865 GCA_025505425.1 Graphium colonna | reverse complement strand
GTAGAGCTGTGGATAATGGTACTTTCCGCACTTTTAGCATATACGTAAAAAAATTCTTCCGCACTCAAACGGTTAAGTAAACCTTTTGTTCCGCAACGTGTTGTTACAGAGTGGAGTCGTGTAATAGGATGTAAAGTACGTCTTATGTTATAAAAATGTACAAAACTGCTACGACGAAATGATGTGTATTTACGATATTGGTTCTTCAAACTTTGGGTACAATGTGTTAGGTATCAAATAATTCTTTTTCCTTAATATCCATGTACTTTGTTTACACTTTATCGTATGTTAAAATAATATCAGAAGTTTTTATAAATATTGACGGATAGTTAAAATAGGGAGTAAATTTTAATTAGTTATTTAAATGACTTTCATTCTAACACTTATTTGTTTGGATTTTATAATAAATAAATTATTTCACATGAGCAAAATAGTTTATTGTTTATTCGGAAATATGTCGGAGTAAATTGTCAAACTGAATATCGTACGCCATCATGACTAGAAGAAGATTTACATGCAATAAATATTATTAAAATATTTGATTTTAATTTTTTTCTAAAATCTCCAATTAACAGTATTTGTAGTGGTACTACCACGCTGCCCGGGGTAGTACCACCGCCCCCTATAAAGTTGGCATAAGATAAAGTATGCATGACTTTTTGGGATGCCGGGTGGTTAGGTGGCCATGTCTACCCTTTTCTTTTCCCACTCCTTTTCCCTCCAAATCCTTAATCCTGACCCCATCCTAAGCAATAAACCTATTCTATCCAATTTTCCAGGTTTACAACGCACTCTCCTTTTGATGCTTGTGTTTATGGGCGACGGGATCGCTTACCTTCAGTAACTTCAGACCCGGCTGCACGTTTGTCTTCCTTTCCATATAAAAAAACCTCCTTCTTTGAGCATCTTTTAGTTCACCCTACTAAGAATGGTGTACTAAGATGTTATTGTTGAGACGGGGTTTAACCTGAATACAAAATAAAAATATCTTTGCAGCGAATTTACCTCGTTGGCGTCAAAGGAAACGCTAATTTAGGCTTCGATACAACAGAATGTCGGTGTTTCTTCTGAAAGAATTTTATAATTGACTTGTATAAATACTTTTTCCTTTGTTTTTGGGTAAATTGTTTTTCATACTGTTAACGCAAATATAAGGAACTAAACTTCTTTTCTTTCATTCCAGCGTCAAATATGCCCGTATATTCTTGAGATTTGTGAAGGATTTACAGGCATTACTATTTTTGATCTTTTAATACATTTTTTTGTTAAACATATTGCGCACACCTTAATATCCTAAGATAACCTATATTTCTACCTATTTACTAGAGAATATCTTAAATACGAAAAACATTGTAACAAAGCATAACACAATAATAATTCAAATTCAAAATATTTTTATTCACATAAATTTTTACACGGTCTTATGATATTTATACATTGTCAAATTATAGAAGACAAGTACCGCCAGCTCGGAAGGCAGATTCTGCTGAGAATAGCTGCCAAAAAACTTAGCATTTGCTATATTAAATTAACGTTTTTAATAAAGTGTGATATAAAACGGTCTGCCCGTTTAAGAATCAACAGTATTATTCCCATACACGCGAATCATCAAGATATTCCACGCAAGCTACTTATTTACGCACTATACCATTAAAGACTTATTTCATGAAAACTATAGCGGAGTTAGTAAAACAAAAACGTGTCTAACGACATAAGTTCTCAAGGTCCGCCATGATCGCTGGCGTTTAATCTAAATCTCCGTTACATAGCAATTCTGTAAAATCAATGGACTACTGAGCGAGCTTTAATGACGTCCTCTTTCATATTAAAATTTAAAAGATATGATATACGTCAAAGTTTAATTTTGCCTCGTTAGATTTTGTTCTATATTTTCGGAATTTACGTTTCCTAAGTTTTAGGGCAAAATTAATGACATATTTACAGTTAAGCATTCAGCTTTGCGCTAATGTTTGAAATGTGAATGTATGTAGGTGACATACGTATTTATTACATGGTTTCACGCAAAAATCAATATTTTAGAATTATTTAAGTTTTTTTTTATTTTATTGCAGCAAAGTGAAAATAATATGTACATATATTTTCTTACGAGATTTATACTGTTTTGCTTGTACATTTAAAGTTATATTGTAACCAAATAAGCTATACCAATAAGGTCAATAACTGTTAAATCAGACTATACGACTAAGGTCTATAAAAGTTAAGTCACAATAACTGTTAAGTGAGTAACACATTTTTTGTATATTTGTTTGAATATTCTGTGATCATTATTAAATCAGTGTTATAAATGAAATAAATATGGAATATATTAAAGTTTATATTACAACTCAACTCAATTTCATCGGAAATCTTAATTGGTTCAGTTATTTGTGATATATTGAAATAAATTTAAAATACTCACAAAAAAATAAAGCGAGATTCAAGTTCATGGCAAATCAATTATCATTTAAGAATTCAACACTACGTATGTTTTTGATGTGCATTTTCGATAAAACGAAATTAATCCGAAATAATTTACTAACTATAGCTAACAACAGGATAAAAGCTTATTAAAATTATATTGGAAATTTCTACATGTTTACGAATGTTGTTTTTAGAGCGAATGTTTCTTTGTATATTAATTGGTATCGGATTTGTTTGTTATATACTTAGTACGGAGGCTGTCGTTAAAAGCTCTGTTTTTACTAACATCTAGATAAGAAATGACAATTTTGGAAACTTTCGTAGGCATTACCTTCTTTAAAATTAACTAAACGTTCAAATATTTTAATTCGGTTTCTATCTTGTCGTATTTAATTTGTTTCCATTGTGACATTGGCTTCAAAAGCTTTTTATATGTTTGTCGCCACCAAAACAACTTTAAGCTTTGGAAAAACTGTTATTTTATATAAATTTTCTTTTTACTTCCTGATTTAAGGTGTGAGCAATAAACTTGTTATACCTTAATAGTGGTTCAGTTACTTGTTTTTATAGTGGCAGTGATCAAATTATAATTTATGATAGTAAATGATTTAATGATTAAACGACATCATGAAAAAAGTTACGTAATATAATAATATTATTATAATAAATACCTACAATTTATGTCATATTGGAACTCATCGTATTTATTTGCATTTAATCTACAACGCACCGAAAATGATACTTACAAAATTTGTATAATAATATTCAATGCCTCTCCCATTCTTTTTTCTTATAGTGTAAAAAATCTGGGTTTTTTTTTAATACAATACTTTATTTAGAAAATCACGTTACTAGTGTATGTTTCAGTAAGTCGCGGGTACTCTGAGTATTTTCTATCACCTAAAAAAAATCTACTAAAATATAAAGCTGCTCGTGCAGGTCTGAATTCTTACTCTCATCGTTTATTGTAAGTGTGCTACTTTGACCAAAATACAGATTACTTCAATGTAGTGGAGCGACTTCTAAATAACTGAATTCGATTCGTTTTTAATCTTCGTTAGTATGACCATGTGTCATCCCTCCACGCAGAACTTCAGTGGTTAAATATACTTCAAAGGTGATCTCTTAGAGCTTGAACCACTCACTCGATTCTCCGAGTACTCCGTTTTATTTATTTCACTTTTTCAATGTATACGTTCTATCAGAAACAAAAATATTCGTATAACGTGTAATCGTCTTCTCCTTTGTCCTTCTCACCATGCTTAATGTATGTACTTCTATTTCTTTGTTGAGTCTTTTATTATGCCTCTCAAATTCATAATAGCCAGGAATCGTTATAAAATTTCGTGAGAAATTTTTAACAAAATCATTAGCAGACTAATCTAACTGTTAAACATAAAAACACACGCTGTGTAACAATATATATACTTTAAAATTTATTGGGTTTCCAATCAAAAACTTTTTAAATACCGAATAGAAAAAAAGCTTTTCTTGATACGAGATACGAACTGATTTCATGTGTTTTGGTAGTAGTTATTAGAAATAAAAGGTATATATTAGATGATCTTATTTATTTCGACTATATTATAACTCAATATTATGTTACCCCATTGAAGAACTTCTTAAAATAATGGAATGTAAAGATGTTCTCAATATAATTCATTTCGTTTGCCATACTGTTTGCATTTAAGATTTTATTATAAGTCCATTTTTCAGGTACAAGTCACACAATTTTACAATTTTAATTAAAACAGTTAAACAGAATTAATGCAAATACATGCATAAACCCGACTGTCTTTTTTGAAATAAACAGGAAAATTATTAATATGCACCACGTGAAACCAAGCAAAAGTTTTTGCTATGGGATTTTGATTACATTTGCTGAACATTGATCCATCACCGATACTTTTACTCGGCGTAATTTACTCGACTCATTATTTCTTTATTTAGGTGCTATAAAATAACATTTTTACGCAAGTTATTATACTCTACATTATATATAATAATGATGATCATAAAATCTTTTCGTTTTGTTTATTTTTAACTATTTTGACAAATCATGAATATAAATTATATAGAAAGATTTAGGTTTCAATATGTCATTAAAAAGTCTATCTCATGCATCACATTTTTTTGAATGGCTTATGTTACACTCCAGTAAAACTAGTACTTAATAGTTTGATCATCACAAAGTAGAAAAAGATAGACTTTTATCTATATAGCCATAGATGACTTAAACAAAACAATGTTTAGTTTTTCCCGGAAGAATTGATAATACAATCAATAGTAACTTAAATATGGCATAAAAGATAAAAAGTTTGCAATAGTTTACAAACTACTTCCATCAAAACAGATTAGTTTTGCAATAAGACATTACTAGAATTGTTCGTGTCTGACTGAATTGACGTCAACATTTACTTTTATTTCATTTTGGCTATAATGATAGAACCTTTATCTTAATAGATTTTATCCTGTAATGAAAAGTGAAGGATGTACACTTATGACAAAAGTTAGGTAGACTCCTCAAAGACAAAGTTTATATGTTTTATTAAAAATATTGTATTAACCTTTAGGGCCAATGTTCGATTTCAATTGAAAATTCGATTTCTTTAACAGATAATAAGACTGACAACTGGAACGATGGCTGCGTGAAACATGTTATTTCCACAACCTTGAAATGACTAAGCTTTCATTAAAAAGAAACGAAAACTTGTTTAGCTTATCACGTAGAATAACTATTGCATTCAAATAAATTTAAACTCTCATTCATTAAATTGCTTAAGTAAAACCGATAATTAGGTTCTATTAGAAGAAAAGCAGGATTGTCGTGTAAAATTTATGTAATAATGTGAAACATGTAACACATGTGCTCGCAACAAACTTAAGAATTTAGTCAACTTTACGCAACAAACTGACCAATTAGAAATAGCCCTGAATTTATTTTAAATTACGTTATATTATCACAAATATTTTAACGACATTTAAATAAAAATATTTTATATATGAATTAAATAAGAATTCTTAAAATATCAGTCCCTTTCTTTTTAGTAAAGTTAAATACAAGACTTAAATTTCTTTTGATTATTATAAGTTACAATTAAGAAAATAACAATATACGTCAATTACAACTTTGCGACTGCACCCGGCTAAATCAAGTGGTGACCGCAAAGTAACACACGGCCCTTTTTAGTTAATAGGATTAGGCGTTACTCGTACTTTGTAGAAGTCCATAGTATACAATTCTATTAGAGCGTTTAATTAGCAATATTCCGCAAAAAAATGAAATATTGTTAATAAAACGGTCTAATAGAATTGCGGCCCTATTTTGCAGCGGTGGAACTGTCGAGATCATCCAACTAAATATTAGTCAATATTAGAGTATATAGCTAGATGAAAGTGCCACTGCGAGTGGCGTGAACATTGCCTCCGGCTTAAAAACCCTTGGGTTTTACAAGTGAAGAATTTTAAGGGATAGCATAATTAATTCACAGGAAAACATTAAGTGCCAACACTGCATTAGGTGCAAAGGTGATCGTGATCGTCTAAATTTATTTTGACAGTGCCGTCAGCTTCATTTTCGTAAAAAAATTAGACAGTTTTTGCTTCACGTACTGAATAGTATTAAATATCCAACGGTAAGGATTTATGCTTCACAAAAACTGACCAACAGAGACCATGATATTTTACTGTGACGGATGACAGATTCCCTATCCTTCCTATGTCAACTTGATAAATGAATTTTCTTCGAGTCTGATGTATCGATATAAACCGTAACTGCGTTTATTCCTTTGTGTTAATGTGTGCTTAATGGTGAGATAAAGACGCAAAAGTGTTGAATGAAATTTTGATATTAAATAGCCATAATACATGCCATATATTTTTTTTAAATTGTTATTTAGCTTTTGCCGTTCGATTATTTTTATTTTTTTAAAAGCTTTAAAAAAAATACTGTTTGAATAATTCCTAAATTATTCAGACATTTATTTTTGGATAATGGTGTTACAGAATTGAATCTACTCAAACTTCCTTTATTTTATTACTAAATTGAATGTAAAATTGGTTAACAAATCTTAAAATATTTTTGGATGGAGCCACTTTCGTGCTCCTCTCAAGTGAAGGTATCCTTAAGAAGAAGCTAAGCAATTTAAGCTCTACGATATGTGCTCGATATATCAAGCGGAGTTTTTTACCATCCATAACGCCATTGAATGGATTACAAAGGAAATGATCATGACAATGAGCTACGTAATCTGGACACGACCAACCCATTCGCTGAACTGGTTAAAAAAATATCAAAGTAAAAGTAGCGTAAATAAAAATATCCTCTTTAACCTGACCACGGCCCATATCAACATTAGAGACAATAAACTAGCAAGTGAGGCAGCGAAAACGGCAGCAAAACTAAATAATTTACACTACATTCATTCAACCGTTTCCATGTGTCTTATGACATCATTCAAGGGCTAGGTTATTCGTGTTGTATCAACATATTAAACTGAAAAAATATAGGATGGAGGAGAAAATACTTTTCCTGTAGCTATTTTCTACTATAATAAAGTACTCCTTTCTGATTCTGATGGTTATAACAATTAAACCTTTGATAAAGTCATGCGTTATCTGCCGTACCAATTGATGTTGCAGTTTATTTATTTATTTATACTTTATGAACATATATATGTTCAAGGATATACTTAATGTCTAATGGCATTATCTACCAATCTACCGCTAGGTGGTACAGGGAAAATCAGGTAGGTGCACATAAGTATAATGAAACATAAGAATAATATTAATATCTTATATGAGATATATATGTTATTATATTAACACACATATAAAAACAAAAAAATACATGTTTTGTAACATACATATAAATAAATACTTATATACGTGCTGAGCATATATACCAAATATTAATACACCTCATAAAAATATTTAAAATTGTGAATTTAGTCAGCTAACAGCTTTTTTAACTTGTTTATGTACTTCTTTATTATTTCTAAGGCTTACGCGAATATTTAACATTTTAAATTAAACAACTTTACGGATTTTACCGCGGTTTATTTTTAAATTTTACACCCGACGTTTCGAACCCTTTACAGCGTTCATGGACACGGGTAGGACTGAGGTGTTTGATGTCCTGGTGTCCTGTCCTGTCTTGGTGGGCTTCAATATTAATTTTTGGTCCGATCTACGCAGTAACTACATATAGTGTCTTCAGGTCTTGCAGTGTTGTGATTATGTCTTAACTTGATTTTATTTATAATTGGATCCAAAGCAGGTGGTAACATCCAACCATCCTCTTTATTGAAATTTAGATGTTTCTTGATTTCAATAGCCTCACGAATCATCCTTGGCAGGAATCGGTATTCTTTTGCGAGGATTTTTGGCCTATCAAATCTGATCTTAATGTTTTTTTCTTCTTATAAATTTAATTCACCTCTTAACCAAAAAAAAATAAGGAGTAGAGGATTATTAATAGATATGGGGAATGTAAGGAATAAAATATACATTCAATTACCAAATATTATTATTTTATCCACCCAGTTTCACTATTTTCTCTCACTATGATAGTCTCTGGTAATCAACATCAATTAAATATAAATTATCATTAAAACGTATTGACAATAATACCACCAATAAAGCAATAATTACCGACAATCTGGATTGAGTTACTACATATTTTGCTGGCGTGTAATAAATTCTTTATGAAGCAAAATTCTAGAGATTAGCTGATAAGTTCTAACCTTTTTCTTCATCATGAATATTTTGTTCTAAAATGAGACATTGGTTTAAGAAACATTTAAACCTACTTCGTTGAGGATTGATGTCCTTACATATAAGGCTTGTATAAAATCAATAGGTCTAGAAGTATTTGACCTATTATTATTTTCAATTTATTAATCTACGATTTAATTGTATACATTGTGTACATAAACAAGTTACCGTAAATTATAAAATCGATACAAGTACTTGACCAAAAATTGTTTCAATCTAAATGTACCTTACTCTTATTGTTTTGAACACAGATAAATTCAAGATAACATAAATAACCTAAGGGACAAACACAAAATTGATCGTGGTGCAAAGAGATTCCAATCCGCCTTAAATTCTGTTTGACCCTATTATCTTCAGTGTTATGGCATTAATTTTATCAGAGTTTCAATGTCAAGTTGGAATAACATTTATCGCCTTTTATGAAATACATCCTTATTTCATAAGATTGGTTATATTATATATTATTATATTTATGGTTTTATTATTATATTTATGTAAGGTATTTTCAATTTGATGAAAACCAACAGTAACAGACGGCACTTTGAGAGCTTGTTGATTTATATACTTCAAATTTGCTTCGCAGAATATTTTTTGTTTTAAGTTTTACAATTATTTCCTGAGTTTCTATAATTTCCATATAAGAGAATAAGAAGGAAATGGTGGGAGTGACCTAATAATCAGATGAGACTGTAAAGAGAGTTAATAAATTTATAATGATACGAATTAATAAAAAAAATAACAAACAATAATGTTCACATTTCTATAAATAAAAGAGTTGCCACAGGAAAACAATTATATACATAGCCTTAATAACAACTATATATGTTATTAAATAATAATTATGTCATACTAAATTGTGTAAATACTCATAAAGAAGTTAATTGACATAAATAATGTTATGAATTATAAATTCTGTAAGATGACAAATGACCAATTTTTATAGAAAACAGTTCTTATGCTATCATATTGTATTTTTTTAAATCCAGCCAATTGTTTGGCTATTCAGTCTGCTGCTTCTATTGAGCAGCAAAATAAACTGACATGTAATAATTTGGAATCTGTTCCAAGTAGTTTAAAATAAATGGTAAGACAATAGAGGCATTCACTGGCATATTGACATATACATAATAACTCAATTAATATTAATACTGTAGATTTTTCTGAAGGCATTTTTAAAACAAATGAGAATTATAATTATTGAAGTATATACCCATTATAAAGTTATGTGTATATTTATATAAAGAAATCCACCTTCACAATACCTTTATCATCTAACTTCTAACGGAAACTAGATTTCCTTGACTTTTCTTCAAGTTGTCTTTTATAATGCCCTTCTAAAGAAATGGGGAGGCGGTCTGAAAGGCTTAGCTCGCAAGGGTTTTTTTTACTTTGAAGTAAACAAGGATTGATAAAAACTTTCTTTGTTATATTCTTGTCTATTAATATAGTTTTTAATGTTCTTTTTTTTAATTTCAAGGAATATATACATGTTCAGTCATAAAAACCTTTTGATTTATAGCTTTAAGCGGTGTACGTAAAATGATCATATAATCAAAATTTATGAATTTTGAAAAATAATTTCTTAAGAAAAACGCGTGTAAAACTTAAATCAGCAGCTAGTATGATATATTTTTGGACTTATAGAATATGATCATGTTTCTTCATGTCGCTCGCAACTTCATTTAACCTTTTTCATTAATCCGTAATTTAAAAAATTGCATGTTACTTTCTTAGTGTCAGAAAATCCAATTTATTCATGTTATCTCAACGATAAATTTCAATACAATTCCCATAACAAGAAAGTGTTCGTTAAATTTCATTTCACGTTCATTAAAGAAACTTGTGTTTTGATGAGGCATATAAATCTGAAGATTATTTTAGGAACGTAAAATAATCTTCAGATTTTTATACCTAGTCAAAACATTAGTTTCTTTATTTACTCTTTTAGGTTTTAGGCTACACTGCCACTATAACATTTTTTTGTATATCTCAATAAAAGTTTGGATATTCAATTAATTAAACTGAAAGTGAATGATACTAATAATATACTTAAATATACAGATATACCAAATGATCATAACTCAGGTGGACTGCCATTTGCATTTAATATATTTAACTTATTTTAGTTCAGATTTTTTAAAACGAGTTGACAATTTTATACCCTTATTTTTGGGTAATTATTCATAACACATATCTTATGAAGGTATGCCCAGCTGTTTAAGACCACCAGCTCTTTTTATATCAACTATTAACTGATTTAAATCTGTTTCGCAATTTTTTGATACACTATAACTTCTCAGAAGACCCTTTGATTTTCTCGATAACTTTAAGTGAAGACCATTTATAACTTCTTGTTAAATAGTACTCAATATTTAAGATTCTTCCATATAATTTATAGAAATAAAACAGAGTATTCATTATTTGAAATATTTTAAATGAAGACACTTTTGAAGTAATAAACGACTAAACTGATATGAGTGGAAATAACATTGTACATTTATATTTTAGTTTACATTAAAGATACTTATTGAGATGATGTACTACCATATAATTATCATAACATGACAATACTTTAAGGCATGCAAGCCCAATAAAAAATAAAAACAAAATTAAGGTACATAAATTTAGGTACTCTTTCAAATTTTAATTAGCAATTTGTGGTATTTGAATGTAAAATAATTGAGATATACGCATTACTTGCATGTATATTTTATCTACCGTCCCTTTAGACCTATTTGAAATGATTTTACAGATTGAGGATAATTCGGTACGCGGGTCAAGCTAATCCGGTTTTTACCATCTGTATACTATTATTAATACTTCGGTACTGTGAAGGTCTTAGCTTTTAATAAAAAAAATATTATAAGCAATTATAAAAATAATAAAGGTTAAAGCCTTTGTGATATCTATCTCTATCTACATGCTAAAAATGGGCCTTAAATTTAATAAAGCAAATTTTTTTATGACATTGCCACCATTAGTAAAGCCCTGTTTTATGACAACTATAAAAACATTCAATTAAGCCAAAATTAGGTCGCACCTGTTGTTTCTTCAATGGAAAATGCTTGTCATACTAATTTAAAGGGAAAGTAGGTAAGTCGTTGTTTGTTGGATTAATTTACAAATTATTAAAAAAATAAATGTTAAAACTATAAATTTTTCTGTTAAATCAACAAGTGAACGTTGTTGTGTACACGGAGCAATTCATTTAAAAGTAAAATATATTTATTGCACATAGAATCTTGAAATTTAATATTATTAAATTAATTGGTAATAAGTGCATTACGTAAAACTGGCAACGACAAGTTTAACATTTTTCGTAATAAATTGCCATAGGCAATAAAGAATTGAAAGAGTTTCTGGTAGAAAGAAAATATTTTTTCTTAAATTCTCATATTGATCTCTCGGATCCTTATTCTTATTTTCGATTTGTGCTATCACAGCTTTCGAGTTATAATCAATAAATCCTTAAACGATAAAATAATTTCAATTCATGATACACAAATTCATTCCTTGCCTAGTGTTATAGCTTGTCTATCTAAAGAACCACACATAACTGGCTTGTCCACGAGTCTATATAGCTTACCGTGTTTTTAGTTTTAAATGTGTCTTAACGCAGCTTGAAAGTTTGTTTTTGGTATACATGTTATAAACGTAATCAATTTTTTATAAGGGAATATTTTTACGGAAAACGTGAGACGGAGAACTAGTCGCACTTTCTTTAATAGTTTAGTTTTTGTCGCACGTGCACTCTCAACATCAGGGTCATGTCCTTTAAGGGGAGAGGATATAAAGCCTGAGATGATTTATTTAAGATTAACAGCTGTCTGGCTTTTAAAGTCGAAATATCAGTAGGTAGTTTGATTATTTATTACAATATTGATTATTGGTATCCTAATAGCATTTTGGATACATTTCCGTGCGCATATTGTTTAATTTTTAACAATCGTGGAAAATAAAGGTTATAATGAAGGCATGGCATTGTAAAAAAATTAACTGAATTTTGAATCTCAGTAAAAATAGAAAGTGTGTTGTCAAGATGCAATATTTCGACTATGTCAGATAGTTACTAAATAAACTTGTTATATAAAGTGCAATTTCAAAGTAATTCTATAGTTATAGTAGGGCAAAAAATAAAAAATGCTTGGGTCATGGGATTGACGGGTAGCCTTTTCTGGTTTCTTATTTTCGATTCCCTGTAACTTCTGCCATATTTTTTCGTGATAGATTTTACTTAACAGTCTGTTCTATTTAATTTTTTTATAACATATATAATAACATCCCCCTGTCTTACCCCACAATGCAATTGTATTTCCTTGAGCTCTGACCTTGTACTTGGACGGACATCTTAGCAGTGTCATATAGACGTCTCAACACTTGGATATATCGACAGTCAATTTGGCATCTCTGCATGGATTGTAGAACGGCCCAGGTCCCGATGGTATCGAAAGCTTTCTTGTAGTCCACATACGCAAGGCATAGAGGCTGACTATACTCCTCGGTCTCCTGAATTTTTTGCCTAAGTGTGTGTATGTGGTCTACTGTGCTAAAACCTTTTCAAAACCCGGTCTTCTCCACGGGCTGGAAGTCATCGAATTTTCGGGCGAGACGATTCGCTATAACCCTCGAGAACAACTTTTACACATGGCTCAGAAGTGTTATTGGGCGA
>JAOCPS010314137.1:0-12866 GCA_025505425.1 Graphium colonna | reverse complement strand
ACTCGCAACTCTCCGGATGTTGCGTGTGTCCATGGGCGACGGGATCACTTACCATCAGGTGAGCCGTCTGCTCGTTTTTCTTCCTTTCCATAAAAAAAAAAAAAATAATTGGTGTATAATAAATGGCCTTAATACAAATAAATGTTGCTAAAATCGGTTTTCTAGAAAAAAAATCTTTCTACTAAGATAACAATTTATAACTCTTTGGTGAGAAATACAGTTGATTACTGCATTATAAAACCCACAAATGACAGCGTGCACTAAAGATTTTTGTGGCACTTTACATACAGTTGCAATTTGGAAAAAACACTGCCAAAAGACGACGGTCATTTACGTCGCAAACAATTTGATTTAATGTTTTTATAGAAAATAATTAATGTTTACATCGCTGACTATTATTTGTCACCTAATACAACCCAATTTACATTAAAAATAGCGCACTCAAATCTTCGTCTGTTCTCTGTACTTTTAATGCTGTTCATAACATGAGTATGTCATTTAGCAAAGATGAAAAATCTCGTTATGTGGATATTGTTTCAAATAATATTTATAGATTAAAATATTATAACAGTTTAACAGACCGTAGACCATCCTCAACAGTTTTAATTATCTTTAATTTACTTTTTTAATCATAGTATCTTGTTGTCTTTGTAGTAGTATATAGTATAAAGTATTTCTTTGTTGTCAATTTTTATTATTAATTTTAATGGTTCTTTATTTATTTATTATGTTTTTTCTTTTAATTTTGTCTACTTGCTTGTTTTATTGAAATAATTCGTTGATTTAGTTTCATTAGAGCAATAAATGAAAAAAGTTATTTCTTCCAACTTAATATTAGGAAAGAATCATAGTTACGGGATTTTTTTGTTAAACGGTTACAGTAATATCTGTAAAGTATTCTAATTTTGAGTTTATACATTAAACAATGTGACCAATTAGAAATATTACTTCTGAAGGTAATATTTCATAGATCATGCATTTGTTAAATATTAAATAATGTGTGATTAAAATACAGTTTATTAATCTTAAGTATTTGCTCTAAACAGTTTTTATTATACAATTTATAACATACAAAACAATTAATATCTATTGTAACTTAGGTAAAAATATGCAAATTTTTTAACCTTAAGTAATATAACATAAAATAAATTTATTTTACACGATAGCATAAATGTACCAAATATTTTCGGGTGCGCAAAAAAATATCAATCATGCTTGTTCGGAATGTAAGCTGTCCTTGCTTTGTCGAGTTGTATTTGACATTTCACCTTGATGTGGATTTTCCCGCCGACGATCGCTAAATTTTCCAAATACAAACGTCCGTACCGGTTGATTTATTTGATTTGTTTTTTATGTCTAGCTGCTATTAGGCAGTTTTATTTATAAAAATAACCGTAGTCTATTTTTAAAAGTCGAGTTGAACCCTTTATTTATAAATGCTTTGTATAAAGTTGAAGTGTTTTTGTTTGTGATTAATAATTTAGTGGTTTTACTTGTAAGCTGTACTAAATAGGACCTACTTAAAAGCATAAGCCTAAGCAGCTAGTAAAGATTATTCTTTACTCGCTGCTTAGGCATGTAATAGTTCTAACTGTCATTGTTGTATAATTTTAAAATAAATAATGTTAAGAATATTTATGGATGAGAAAATTTAAATAAATAAAAAAACAGTTTCCATTATATGCAGTGATGATGATTGTCTTATAATTTTTAAGTAGTAAAGATAGATTTCTACAGTCTTTGGTAATTAATAACAACAAAAGCAATATAATTTTAGGAATACTTAAACTACCATTTTCAAACAACTGTGTTGCAGTATTCTTAATAATAGGTTTATTTAAATTACTGTCATACCCGAAGTATGAGAAGAAGACGAGCAAATAACGCGTGATTTTGACTTCCAACCTGCATATCCCTCCTTCACCATACAAATCGGTTAAGTGCGAGTTTGTCTTGCGACTTGCGTTCCCTGCTTAGAGATTATGTATTTGATGTTAGTTATTAATAATTTGGAATTTTCAGATTTCTTTCATTTGTGCCAATAGACTATTGCCAAATTAATAATTTATATAGTGCCAAATTTCATGATTCTAGTTCAACGGAAAGTGTTCTATAGGTTTTGATTCCCTTAGCGAAAGATTTTTTTTATATCTCCATGGAACTGCAAAATTTACTTATACCAAATAGGTATTAATTCCAATTTTATACCTATACGCTTTGCTGGGAAAAAAGGTCTTGAAGGACAGAAAGACTGACGCACAACAAAGTAATAAAGTAGTATAAGGGTTCCCTTAAGGTTCCGTACCTCTAACTAAAGGAAATAGTAAGAGGTACGGAATCCCAAAAATTAAAATATATAACAGTAAATATACGTCGATAATCTCCAAATCATAAGTTTTATGAACGTGGGAAACCGAAACCCAATAACGAAATGAATTTACGTTCAACGTAGATTCAGCTTTACGCTCGTGTTGAAGGGACTTCCGTACGCGTGTATGCAATTCATATGTAACGTTTCAACAATGTTCCAAATTCGAATGAGACGGACATTTTTCAAAAATGGAAGCAAACCACACACACTGTAAGTATAGTGCTTTACCGCTTCCGTAGCCTATTGGTATGGGCCCTTGATTTGTGAACCAGAGGTCGTGGATTCGAATACCGTGGAGGAATTTGCCTTTGTATTGTTGTTTCTTGGTCGGATTAGGGCGACGCGCACTGATCACCCGATTGCGGGAAAAGAAGGATGATCCATGCGTCGGATGGGCATGTAAAAAATCGGTCCTGCACCTGATCTCTCTTCGATGGTGTCGGATATTCGACCCATCGGGCTATGAGAGTAAAGGAACAGAGAGTTTACCTGTGTTTGCGCGTACACTTGTGCACCATAATATCTCCTGCGCAGCTAGCTAATCTCGGAGCAGATTGGCCGCCATGGCCATAATTCAGGAGGACTTTAGGTATAGTGCTAGTCGAAGAGAACAAGCTATGAAATAAGTTGTAAGTGAACTGGATACATTAAGTTAACCGTGAGAAAAGCATAGATTTTGCCAGTGCATCCTGCTACTTGCACACATACAGCTATCAGATAGATAAACCGACGGACAGAGAGATATAAAATTATAAAAAAAACATTGTTTTGGGTTTCATTGTTATCATAAAAAGGGCTTATACCATTTGCTCTAAATATCTTCAATATACTGACATCGGCGAATGCAATGTAAAAAACAAGAAGAAATAAAAGAACATCTATCATTGCTAGCTTTTGATTGTTACGTGGAACGATTTGTAATGTTTCTATGCTTGCCCAACGACAATGAACTTCCGGTTTCCTTTTCTTGAGTTCTACTTTTAGAATTTCAAGAAAATCCTTGCTATTTAATTTCTTTTTACTTTCCCATTAGCTTTTCATATTGTATAAAAAAATTGTAATGTAGTTTATATTTTTATATTTGTGTTCAGCTGTAGGATTAAATTGTTAATATTCCTAAACAATTTATTCGAATATTGCTCATAGATATTTTTTTAAAGGTATGATACATCACAGTCAAGTATTATTAGAGAATACTTGAAAAGTGCCCATTATGCTTTTGATAGTTTATTTACTAAAATAAACTATCAAAAGAACATTTTTTTAATAATAACAATTTCATTTTGCTAATTTAATCTATTTCATTTAGTGACGATTCGACTAATGCCATAGTTAAATAAAATCACCTAGTACAATAACGTGACCATAAAGTACTGACAGTTTTTCTTATTTTGTTTCTAGAGAGGAAATATAGTCGATGTTTCAAGAAAGTGGATAATAAACTTCAAGTAGAATTTTACAGCAATTAACAGATATCTCAATAAACAGATGTTCTGCAAAACTAGCGTAATTACTAGGTGATTGGTCAAAGATTTTATAGGGAAGATTCACTGATAAATAGCTACTATAAACTTTACCGAGTTTATTGTTGTGAATAAGTCTGGAAGGCAGTACTGGGCAAAGGAAAAGGATCGTTTAAGGAAAGTTTCAGATATTTAAACAAAGGATGATACCATATCACTATAATGCGCATGTAAACGATGTTTAGATTTTTATAAAAATTACAAAATTCTGCCATAAGCTGATCACATAAGTCAATGGAATCATCATTGGCAGTACTAAAGTAGTTGGATATACTTGAAGAAGGGCCAAGACAAGTAACTATCATCGATATCAAAGTTAGTCATATTAAATATAATACCTATATGTTTAATATAATATATATTATATTACGTATGTATAAAAATATACAATATAAAAAAAAAAAAACAAAAAACAATTTAACAAACACTTTAACAGTACATTCCACGCAAAATCTTTCGTGGAATGTACTGTTAAAGTAACCGTAGACTTTGTACTGACCACTGATGTATTTGAGATTCCAGAGATTTTACCAATAACAGGGGTGCGATCAAGATTCAACAATTGTAAAGCTGCTTCAGAAATGAAAGAACCCTGCGAGCCTCGGTCAACAAGCGCTCTCAGTGTGTATGTAGCACCATTCTTCGACTCAACGGCTATTTCAGCAGTTGCTAAAATAACTTGTTCATCCTTGGTTTCAGCCCTTTTGCTTATGCCGAGGTTACATGATGTGCTAGTTGAAGATGTACTATATTTGATTGGCTTTTCTTTCTCTTTATCTGATTCTATGTCTGTCTTGTTAGTGTTTGTGTAGTGCAGTAACGTATGATGTCGACGGCCACATTTCTTGCAGGTCGTCCTTTGACAGCAGTTGTTCACTGTATGCCCTTTGACAAGACAGTTGAAACAGATGTGATTCTTCTTGATAAAATCTTGACGAGCAGGAATAGTGAGTGCGGAAAAATCTTTACAGTGGCAAACATAATGGTTCTGTGAGCAGTATGTGCAAGCAGTTTCAACTTCTGTTCCAAAACTTTTGACAGAAGTTACTTTAGGTGTATGTTATGTGTGCTTGGGTAATTCTTTCCTTTGTTGTGGTTCTCTAGGAAGTGAAGTCTGTGCGAGGCTTATCATTTCAATAGCTCTAAATCTCTTCTTTAGAAATATTGTAATTCCCTTATAATCCGGGATGTCTGTTGAGGCCCCTAAAGATTGCTCCCAAAGTTTGTGTTTTTCCATGTCCAGTTTTGAGACCAATCTGTATACTACCAAGGCATCCCATGATGAGATGTCTATGTTCAAATTCTTTAGCGAGCTGAGGTATTAATTTGTTGTATCTAGCATGTTCTTTACTCCCTTTGCACTTTCTGTAGTTAGTTTCTTTTGATTAAGTAAAATACTCAAAATATTATTCACAATCACCCGTTTATTGTCGTATCGTTCTTTTAACTTCAAAGCGTCATCATAATTTGCTTCGGTGAGCGAGTAATTTTTGAGTAACTGTTCAGCGTCTGCTGATAAACTTGTCCTTAGATTCTCTCAATTTTAGATAATGAGCATCCTTGTGTATTAACGAGACAAACAAGTTCCTGAAACTCGTCTACTGATTGTAACCGCCGGAAAAAGTAGGTATAGGTATAGGCGGAAGCTTTGGTCTATGGAGGTTCTGAGTATTCTGAGTTTGTGTTACTATTTCTGGTACAAGGGGCTTTTGTCTCTTCTAGTCTTCTTATTTCGTAAAAATGATCTTTAATAAACGTTTGAAGTTGTAACTTGTCATCTTCTGTTGAATTATAACTGTCCTTAATGTCAAATGCACAGGATTTTAAAAAGGCTTAGCCATTGATAAGTACTCATAGCTTTTTGTAAATGTAGACCAATATCCTTAAGAGTATTAACTCTAAGCGAGTATCTATTTAGCCTTTGGTTAATATAGCTTTAGATCACTTTTGTATATTTATTAGTAGTCTACTTATTTTTGAAGACAATCTGCTCATTAATTTCACTTGTTGTGCAACAGTGTCGAGATCCATCATGATGTCAAAAGTTGTCTCAAACAATTGTTAGTTTAAGTTATAGAACACTTTGTTAACACTGGCTTTCTAAGATCTAAGTGTCCACGATCTGGACGACTAACTATGGTAAAAGTCAATTTCATTAAAATTTTTGACGTCCACAAAATTTCTTGAAAAAGTCCCAAATAGTTGCCAGAAACTAGGTTAATATTGACTTAAATTTTTCTAAGTTTTTAACACTGACTCGAATTTGATGAAGTGATTTTTGCACACGAAATACACAGTCTTTTTTTTAAAGAATTTTCCTAAGTCTATGAATTCCGAATTGTATTAAGTTCTTTTGACACTTGCGGTTACGAAGGACCACTGTATTCAACTGAAACCTTCACAAGACTTTATACTTTATTATTGTCATCTTAATAACACCACTAAAAACAAAACATTTATTTTTGTCGCATCATCACTGCTGGCCAGAGGGGCCTCTGTATATCCGATGGACTTGAAGTGGCCGAGTGCTTTGTGCGCCTGGCCTAAACCTCGTTTATGACTGACTAGCTCGAGGGCTCCTTAAGGAAACCTCGGCTCGGGCCGCCACCCTGCGCGCGTGACCGGATTGGGAAGTCACCGAGCTCTTAGGTTGCTACGGCGGACGCTCCATGGAGTGCTCAGGCTCAAGGGCCCCCGAGAGGGGACCTCGGCTTGGGCCGGCACTCAACACACGTTTAGCATTCCGACTCGATGGTGCCCGAGAGGGCCGGCGAACCTCTGCGCAGTCGGTTGCCATATTAGCCTACGGGAAGAACTACATCTACCTTTTCTACCGCTTTGGGTTGCGGTGGCGGAAGAAACTCCAGCAACGCCTCTATCGCGACTGAACCTGCCATGTACATGGCGGTATCTAGTATAAAAACTTGTTTAAAATCGTTTCACAATTTACGGAGAAATCAGTAAACATACATTTTGAAGATTGTAATCATGGCGCGTGTACCACCGCCCGCAATCAAAAAGAATAAGAAGGACAAGAAGCCGCCCATAGACAACTCTAAAAATGTTATGCGGAATCTACACATCAGGAAATTATGTCTGAACATCTGTGTTGGAGAGTCCGGGACAGATTGACACGTGCTGCTAAGGTATTGGAACTGCTCACTGGCCAACAGCCCGTCTTTTCCAAGGCTAGATACACTATTAGATCTTTTGGTATCCGTCGTAATGAGAAGATTGCTGTACATTGCACAGTTCGTGGAGCTAAGGCTGATGAGATCCTTGAAAGGGGTCTGAAAGTAAGAGAATATGAAATTAGGCGTGACAATTTCTCTGCCACTGGCAACTTTGGCTTTGGTATTCAAGAACACATCGACTTGGGTATCAAATATGACCCTTCCATTGGTATCTATGGTCTGGACTTCTACGTCGTCTTAGGAAGGCCAGGTATGTTAATCTATAAGATGTTTTTTATATACTCATATTTTAAGTCTTAAGAACACAATGCCCATTATTATATGGCAAACCATATCAAGTTCACACATGTTTTTTTGGAGACTAGATTTATAGTAACTACTACAGAAGTTATTTTCGTAAAAAAAAACTCCAGGTTTAGAGATATTTAATAAGTTCGAAAAATTTATTCATTGGAAAATAGCTTCTATCACATTCTACATCATTATGACAGATTGCATAAATGTCATGTAGGTAAAGCAAAATTCATACTTTTATACTTTAAATTAAATTCCCTATATTGTTATAAAATGAATCCATGATGCACGATGTCCTAAGAAATTATGAAAATAATTACTATATAGTTTTTATCTTGATGCATGAGAATTTTAGGTACCACTTATAGGCATTGTCCTTTTCTGTAGATAGAAAACTGGGGATTAGAACTTTTTATCATATAATATTTATAAAATGGCCAAAAATTGCGCACATTTTATGATAAAAATGAAATTCTCTTACATTACACAATCTTCAAAAATAATCTTAATCAAGTTTTGGATGATTATTACTCATTATTTACAAAAAAATTGTATATTTATAATAAATTCAGCAGCATAATTAACAACAAGCAGTGGCACATTTGTTCAGGAGTAAGATCTTATAAAATTTTGCTCTGTAATTTATGTGCAATATTAAACTTATCTCAGGCAGGATAACTTTATTTGTATTATCTTTTACTGAGGCAAGGTACATATAATTTTGTATATGGTTTTTATTGTAGAAAAAAAACACTTTATTTTTGTTATTTTCACTGTATCTATATGACAATGTTGTTTTGTGTATACTCCAAAAACTCAATAAGTTCTGTATCAATTTAGCTTCATTTTAGAAACAATATACTGCTTCAAGTTTGATTGTTTTTAACTTTTTACTACATCCATGTTATGGATAGCAAAAATAGCTATTTCAACAGTAACTTCTACTTCTTCCAATTGATAGCGTCAGAATGTAACTATGTGTTGCGAAGTGCACCTAGTTTAGTTTTATAATTTAGAAATAAAACCAATCTCAATGTTAAAGAAAGCATTTAACTAAATATAATCATTTTCTTATATTTTTTCTAGGTTTCAATGTTGCGCACAGGAGACGCAAAACTGGTAAGGTTGGATTCCCCCATCGTCTGACAAAGGAAGATGCCATGAAGTGGTTCCAACAGAAATATGATGGTATCATCCTTAACAGCAAAAAGTAAAATAAGTAATAAAAAATTCTAAGGATATATTGTTTTATTTGCCTGTTTCTAAACAAAATGAAAAACTTCTGTTAACCAACCTTCAGAGTCTTAATGTGTTTACTTTCCATCAGATCCTGTGATATAGAATTCTCAATTAATTTATTATTGATTGCGGATCAAATTAAAATTGTGGGATTAAACTACTTACTAGCTTTTAGTTATGAAAAATTTATCGCGTTTGTAACTCTTGTGATGTCAATAAATACAATAGAATCGATAAGTTATCTTCTATCTTAAATAGTCTTTCGACTCATGTAGTCACCTATACTTGACATATAATAGCAGTGCTTGATTGACCCTTTGACTCGGAATGCGTATGAATGTATACGTTACCGCTAGCAATTTAAAAAGTGCGTTAGTTTGTCTATTTAAATATTACAGTGTGTGGTTTGTTTAGAAAAGTTGGAGAAGGGCAAATCTTTAATTTGGTGTATAATATCTATGGTGTTTTGCTAAGTTTGTACGGCTATTTATAAATCATCTTCAGTTGCGTGACTCGTCTGTTTGTGCGAACAGATAAATTGTTTTTATAAGTAATAGTTAACTAAAATCCATCGTTATTTACTTACGACATACATATTAACTATTGCTCTCAATAGCTAAACGTTAAATGTAATATTAATAGTAGTTTTGTCAGTTTTTCAATTTCAAATGAAGACATGATGTAGAAATTTCGATTCCGAATATTTTGACATAAATTATTCATATTTAGACATATATTCAGAACATTTATGTGCAAAAAAAATGAAAACCGTAATCGTATAATGTATTACTATCTATATTTTTATTCGAAAAACTAATATACCAAAAAATACTGTTTTATTTCGTCTTGAGTATAAAATATTTCACGTCTGTCCGCCATCTTGATTTATTGATTTTGGGTGATTTTCTTGTATTTTTTGTTTGTTACTGGTCAAAAATGAATAAATCAGAAATATACATATTTACTTATAATTATGTAATTTATTTCATACTTATATTCTTCTAATCATGAATATGTTGCAAAAACGAAATAAACCGAAATAAATACTAATCAAGGGGAAACCCTTGTTTAAAATGAAAAGTTGTTTATTTTTGCAAAACCTTGTTTTTTATCATAATATAAATATATTTTCTTATGGTAAAACTAATAGTTCGTAAATTTTGGTAAAAGATTGTTGACTAATAAATTGTACAAATTTATTCTTGTTATAGTGACAGTCACATAATGGCTGGTCTATTTTTACAATATTATTCAACTTTAGTCATGTAAAAGAATAAAACTAATTTATGCAACATTTAGGATGTATAATTACAATTCCTAAAACCATAAAATAGTTTACGAAAGTTTTTTGGGAATTGAGATAAAAATATAAATTATACTACTTCCCCGCAGTTCTTACTAAGAATTCAGATTGTTTGAGATAAAATATCAAATTAAGTCGTAAGACAAATCTAAGGCAGCAATATTGAATATTAATTTACTTTTTGATTGAAGTCAAAACGTTTTGTAGTTATTGAATAATCATAAATTTTCGAAAGTTCTGCAATAAAATTAAAAACGCCGCCATTACGCGTCCGAGTTTACGGATGTAAAGATTGACAGGAGTCGTTCAAGTTAAAGGGTTAATAACGTAATATATTATTTTTCACTTTATATATTTTTCTTATTCTTTTATACCTCTCTTTATATAACTTCGCTCTTTAACTTCTACGTCCTCGT
Source organism: Graphium colonna (assembly GCA_025505425.1). Classification (NCBI taxonomy): domain Eukaryota; kingdom Metazoa; phylum Arthropoda; class Insecta; order Lepidoptera; family Papilionidae; genus Graphium; species Graphium colonna. The sequence continues at coordinate 2,526 of JAOCPS010314137.1, read as the reverse complement.
TATTGACGCTGGCAAAACCATTTTAACCTTTTTCCAGTAAGCCGTTTTAAATTGTCCACAAGCACACTTTTTGCTTTAGACTATCAATTTAACACAAGCGCAACGAGGTCAATAGCTGAGGCGATCGATGTAAATCCGATAGTGACAATGCAGTGGACAAGCGTCCATTGCCTATTAATCCTTTAAATGGCTTCTGTGTTAACAAAATCACATTCACATTTAAAATAGCGCAACGCAATAAAATCATTGAAGAAAAATTTATATCTGATTTTTTTGGTTTGCAGTAATAATTTTGAGCAATTTATGAACACCATACGCCTCTTCGTATCCAAAACTGCGTTATTATGGAAAAGTTCCCAATTTTTTTTTCTAACTGTGTTTTCCGAAGTTTTTTTACGGACCTCTCTTATCAATGGACAAAAACTGGCAAATAAAAAATAATAACAAGTGGGAAAATATCGCCCCTGTCCAGGGGGCAAAAGGCTCTTTTACTTGTAATAAATAATTCAAACCGAAATCTGGACTTCCGGCATTTTTCTTCTACTATAAACATGATGAAGCTACTCTGGCTTGCCGCAGGCCGCATGATGAATGACGCAGGAGACAGGCAAATATTGAAGAAGATCATATAAGCCAGACTTCTGGGAAGTGGTGGTCACGAACCTCAGATATGAGGAATACGAATTGAGGAGGCGGAAACCTATTCACGTTCCTCGAGGAGTAAATGTAATCTACAAAATGATTCATTGGATTATGATTTACAGTATTTTTTCTATATAGATAATTCTTCTATAAATTTATGTTATAAGATACTAAATACAAAATATAAAAATAAGTTCTTCTAAGTTACCCCTTTAGACCACAAGTGAAAATTTAAAAACAAAAAATATATATTTTTCGTGCTTTTAATGCAGCCGCTCAAACATTTTTTTAATGGTATTTATATCAAGGCCAAACCATGTAACGTAATCTTATTAATTTAAGGTAGTACAATACAGCAATAAATAGAAAGATAAATCACTTTATTTTAAAAAAAACTTGCGAAACTGACTTCAAGCTCCTCGAAGTGATCTTTTATCAACAACATAATGCTGATTTAAAACATAAATTATTTGGGCAAACGTTATTGAAATTTTATGGGATCCTATAGAACACATATAATATATTCAAATACAAAAAATCGGCTCATAATCGCATTGCGCCTAGTTTTGGAATCCGTCGAAATATACCTTGGGAACAATCTTTTCTTTTATATTTGTTTTGTGATGTTTAAACTTATTCTGTTATACTCAAATTAAATGGCTTCATTGCCTCCTACGTTACAAAAACTTCTTCAGGCTTGGTTCCTAAATTAAAATTGTTTATGTTAAGACGAAGTAAATATTTTTTTTTGTCGGTCGCATAATAAATGTAGCATGTGCTTTCCAATATGAATGATTTCTTTACTACCTTAAAACCTTTTTATACCTCCTTATACTAGCGTTTTATCTAAAACTAGTTATTATTCTCAAACTTATTATTTTTGAGGTTCCAATACATGATTAGTCCTAAATGTATCCTATCATATATTTATTCTTGAAACAGTTACAATTCCATTGTCAATGAAATTATAAAAAATTATAATTTTTCCAGATCCTAAAAAATAAATGAATAGTGAAATGACAATCTTGAATATTTATAACTTGTTCAAGTATATTCTCGAATAAATTTCCCCTTCAATTTTTTTTATGGAAATGCAATTTATAAGAAAATTATAACATAAATGTTCAATATTATGTAAACGTTATACGACATAGTTTAAACTAGTAAATCTAATACTTTCTACTCTACATATAATGCAGGATTGACAAATGACATCTGGATATCAAATACCTCAGGCCTACTAAATTGTTTAAATTAAAATGTCGAATATTCACGTCAGTGTTAGAAATAATAGTAAAAATTATTGATTTAAGTTATAAATTGCGTATGTCAAAGGTATCTTGAGCGCATTAAATAAAAAAAATTATGAGGCACATTTAAAGAAGCATTCATTTTGCAAAATTTTTATGTGTCTTTTTATTTTAATTAAATAAAAACTACCCCGACTTCAAGATGCAACTGGTAACCTTTGCTGTATTTCCAAGCTAATGGTACTGTAGTTCAATTCTTCGGAGTGTATATAAATATTGAAATTAAACTTTATTCATTTACTTGTAGGAAATGAATTGAATATAAACTTACGAAGTAGCTTACTAGTACGAGTATTATATTATTGTAAAAATAAAATAAAATATAGACTAAAAATTTCACCACATTTTTTTATTTTGAATTAAATACAGAATTTTAGTTAACAAGTACTTTACATAACTGAAAATAAAATTATCGAGCTTCATAAAATAGTAGTTATCGAAATGATGTGCATTTGATAAAATAATGACAAGTTAATTTAGACTACAAGCTTAAGATAATACGAGGGTGCGTTTTTAAGTTCACGGAATGAGAGGGATGGAGGAGAGTGATTATGCTCATTAGGACCGTAACGTG
>JAOCPS010313807.1:0-12868 GCA_025505425.1 Graphium colonna | reverse complement strand
TTTCGCCGGCATTTCCTGCCACGCACGACTTCCTTGTGGAATGAATTGTCGCCAGCGGTATTTCCGGACCGATACGAATTAGGGACCTTCAAGAAACGAGCGTATTCTTATCTTAAAGGCCGGCAACGCTCTTGTGTTGCGGGAGGCCATTGCCGGCGGTGATCACTTAACATCAGGTGAGCTGCCTGCTCGTTTGCCTCCTTCTCCATAAAAAAAAATATCTTTCTGTTCTATTTTATACATGCTTTAACGTTGCCTGGCCTGCGCTCAGCCCGGCCTGCACTCAGCCCGGATATGAATCCCATCGAGCACTTATGGGACGAGCTTAAAAGAAGAGTTCGGGAGTTCGGTTCCAGGAATCCAGTTCTTAAAGCTTAGACAATCTAAAGTCAAAATCGAAACAAAGACAATCAAAAGAGGAGCGGGACGGTTTTTATCAAGAAAATGTCAAAAAAATTATAAGATCTATGAAGAATAGACTGCTGGCTGTAATAAGGGCTAGAGGAGGCAATACAAAGCATTGATTTAATAATTTCTTACCAGTTTTTGTTTAATTCCCACAATACGGGATCTAGCCTGTTTCCTAAATCCCCATTTTTCTTACTCTGACGTCCAGACATCATTTACTTAAGAAATTATTGACGGATTTTAATGATAATGATATCAAATAAAAATTAAACGATTTCCGCCCGCATAATGTCCGTAAAAAAACCTTTGAAAGTTTTCGCCTCACGTATTAACATTATTATGGTTAAGCGATAACATTATAAATGTAACGTAGCATTACAATTCATGAGCTTCATTCTGCTGCTTTTGTAATAAAGTGTGAACTGTTTCACATTCTGTTTGTACGTTAACTCGCAGCCCTTTGCACTCATTCCGTGTGCTTTGACGTCATCTCCAGCTACGCGCACGTAATTTACACAACACTGGGATTGCCAGTACATATTGTACTAGTTCATAAATCAACTAAATAATAAATAAAAAACATGTTGAACGGCAATATTTGTGTAACTAAACTGTGTATTTTTAGTAAAATATATATTTCATACCACAATAAATAGAAATATCCCACTCAACACGAAACACGGTCGCTTTACTTTACTGTAGTACACGTGGTAACTCCCTTGGCAACTTTATAGTATTTAACTTACTAATATTTGGAATAAATAAGAAGTTTATTATCACAGAAAATTACAAAAACCGACTTCAAACGCCTTAAAAGTGTAATTTGAAAGATATCTTCTTATTTCGGTCTTATCGTTAGTTTGATTTCAAAAATAAACTTACTATTCCGATATTTATAAAAATGGTAGGATCATTGTGAAATACTCTTTAATCTAATATAAAATATAATATTAAAATCAGTTCATAAATAGCGGATCTCCACCATGTTTTTTGGTACGTTCGAGCATGTACCCAAAAAAACATGTAAACATTGGAATTGAGAACCTTCCTCCTTTTTGAAGACGGTTAAAAAGCAGAAAAAATATTTAATATAACATAAAGTTTAGTAACGATTTTCTTTATCCAGTCATCATCATGTTCGAGAATACAACCATCAGTTCTTAAACCGTACATTTCAAAAGTCCACATACAATAACATCGTTCAAACTTATAACTGTTTGTCATTATTATAAATCTAGCAACTCCCTGCAGTTTTACTCGCGTGATTATTTCTTGGATTTTGTCCAAAATTCATTATATATGCTAAATCAACTAATAAATAGTAAGGCCAAATTTCATTAAAATCCATTAATCCATTTGCGTGATGGAGTAACGAACATCCAAGCGCCCAAACATTTACATTTATAATATTAGAATAGGTATTTTATATGTATATTCTACAACAAAGTGAACATAACACTAAAAGGTGATTTGCAGATACTATTTGCTAACTAAGCATGACACACTGCATTTCGTGGACCTAACATTTGGTGAATCAAATGCCAGTGGATCGCCAGTAAGCTTCAAAAATGATGATTGATGTGCGGATAGAAATATAGCTAAACATTGAAGGCAAACACTAATTAAATCATTTTATTAACGTTCATAACTTTATTGTCTTAACCTATTTCATTCCAGCCAATTCTTAACCCTTAAATTTTAGCATTTTACTTCTGTATCTTCCCTGTATTAGTTTGACATTAAAAAAAAAATATGTCAGTGAAATTCCAAGTTTTAAGATATTTTCTAATGCAAGAAAATAGTCCTGGGTTAAATAGATATGTCTTTGAATTGTTTCTAATTTCCTTCACAACATCATAATTGTTTTATATTCCGAACCACATTCTGCTAACACATAAGTGTATACATATACACATACAAACACACACATGTGTATGTTGGTGTGTGTGTTTATGAAGCGTTGCATGAATGAATCAGTTTTCAAGTCTCTCAAAATCGGCGTTTGATCAGTTTTTGGTGATGGATTGGTATAGCACTCAATACTAAATTAAGTACTCAAAGAGTTTTTTTCATATTTTCTAGAACTGCTTAGCTTATGTGTAAAGAAAATAATGAGACTCGCTAAAGAAAGCACGGCGATCAATTCATCATGTGTAGACCTCTACAACGTTAATTATGATACGGAAAAAGGAACAGATAATGTATAAAAACAAAATATGTGGTCATGTATATGCTTGTTATTAAAATGTTTATTTATCTTTGACTTAAATATTAACTTGAGAAGACATACTTATATATCAAAAAACATTATATCTTACATTAGGACAGTGCTATAATGGATTAGAGATTGCATGAAAGGTAAAAATAAGCTTTGGATTTTTAAATTTGCAAAAGTTCGTTGCAATTTTATTCACTGTTTGCTCTGCTCGTTAGTTTTAAGGGAGCGAACGTTTCAATCAATTCCAATCTGGACGTTAAATTAACCTCTGTTTCCAATCTCAGTTACATATAACCAATCTTTATTGCGTATAGTTTCGGAATAAAAGTTAACTTTACATGCTATGCTTTTACATTTACGTCTTATATTTTCGCAGCTACTTGGGATCTTTGGAATAATAAATTGCTTGTACGACTACTGAAAATACTTGAGATTATATATTATTATGAAAATCCTATCCTAATGCGATACAAATCAGATTTGACATTTATTATGATCATAAGTCTAATTCAATATTTTTCAAGCGCTATCAAATGACATTAATATACATGTTTTCATGTTAGTGGAGAGTTTTTTTTTAATAATTAAGGGATTTGCATTTGCAAATATTTTGAATAAAGAAACGTCGACAATTGCAAATTCTGCTACAACAAACGGACAAGCAATAACCGGCACATGCTGGCCAGATAAAGAGAACGCTGTAAAATTTCACTGAATTAATTTACTTGGTACCGCAATTTATTGTGTTCGTTACACCACAAATAAATAAAATATATTTCCAAATAGAGCAAAATATTTAAAACAAAGCTCTATTCTTATACTTATCATATTCGCCTCCGTAGCCTAGTGGTATGGCCTTTGCTTTGTAAACTGGAGGTCGTGGCTTCGAATCCTGCGAGGAAAAAATTACTTTGTGTTGTTTCTTGGATGTATTATTGCAATACAGGCTGATCACCCGATTGCCTGAAAATAAAAGATGATCCATGAGTCGGATGGGCATGTACAAGGTCAGCCCTGCGTCTGACCTCTCTCCGGTCGTGTCTGGTCGGGTGTCTGGACTCTCATAGTCCAATGGATATCCTATCCCTTGGACTATGAGAGTTAGGAACAGAGGGTGCACCAGTGTTTGCCCGTAAACTTGTGTACTATAATATCTCTTACGCACTAGACTGATCTCTGAGTAGATTAGCCGTCGTGACTGAAATTCGGTCAGGACTTTATTTTACTTTATATCTGCTTAACTTAGGTCTGGACTAAAAACGTACATAAATATTTGTTTTTTACTTCTTGTTTCTCAATTTCTCTGCCTTTTGAATTCTAAATATTTTATTCTGTTGTTCTGTTCTGACCAATGACCAAATTTATCGAAAGCCAACTTCGCAATCCCAACTCCGAATGTTATGTGTGCATACATGACCTTAACAATATATGTACCATTAGCTAGTAATCAAATTTTTGCCTATAAAATACTTAAAAGCTGTTCAAAAAGTTGCAATCAGCTTAGCATTATTTTCCAGTGTGGGTATTAGACCATTCTGAGGTGGGTACTAGACTAACCTGGGGTGGGCAATAGACCATCCTGCGGTGGGCACTAGACCATCCTGTAGTGAGCACGGCCTACCCGGCTCCCCTCTAAATATGCCCATGACTTTCGACAGTAAACATATAGAAACTATTTTACATTTTCAACAACCGTCACCGTTTATGTTCGTAAATAAATTTGGCCAATGTTACCCGTATTGGCCAAATTTATTCCATTCAAAATATATCATATATGGAATACATATGAAATATATTTAGAAGTACGAATCTGGGAAAGCAACGACAATTTAAGACACATACATATGTTAATATTCGAACACACTTAATTCTAAATGTTAAATGAACTGCTTTCCATCGAACTCTACACAATGTGTAAGCTGCTTACTCGTGCTTCGCGGATTTGCAAAATTTATCGTCGATCTCATTATTATATTTCTCTGTCACTTAATGGTGTAGTCGTTAAAATGTATTTCATATGAAATAACTTATACATAAACTTCTTTAGGGAAAATGATATATGCCGTACGATCATATGTAGATTATATTTAATTGGCTGTATAAGTCACTATAGAGCACACCAAAGAGCTGAACAACCACGCCAAACAAATTTAATTAGAGTCCTTAGCGGTCGCTGTAGCCGAATATATATTACTTAATTGCAAATTAAGTTCAGCAATAACATCATAATCATTGAATACGATTATTTTACTTATTATTAATAATGTTACACAAAAGTCACAAATATAACTTGTCATCCCATAACAGAATAAGACTTAGTCAAAGTAAAAATGAACTTGATTTTACTTCGACTAAGTCTTTATAAAAATCTTTAATATATTTAAAAAGTATTTTAAATATATTAATATATTAGTACACATTACATGAACACCACCCTGGTTACAGAATATTCTGGTTCTGCCATTGAAGGTTTGCTGGAAGATAACTCTAAGTAGGTGCATGCATTTTTTTGTATTATCCAATTGTTGATCTTATATAGTGTGTACAACAAAGAATAAAGAAAATACTAGTTGTTATTTCTCAAATATGGTATGGCTTTTATATGTTGTTAACAATTTCACGTGTCACAAAAAAAACGTGAACCTTTTTTGAAAAATAAAAATACCCTAAGTTATTTCTTATTCTATTCGCTTCTACCAGTCTGAAATTCATAAAAATCCATCCAGCCCTTTGTGACATTGGCCGACCCAAACACTGAGACAAAAATGTCATGACTTACAAAATTTACTGCTCACAAAACATGACACTGCATTCGCTGATACTGCAATTAGTGAATCAAATGTTTGTCAGCAGGTCACCGGTGAGCCGGAATTATGATGATTAATTGTCCAACCGTTGAACGTGCAACAATAGCAGATTATGTTGTTAGCACATTATTTTTGAAATTTACTTATATTTCTTAACCATTCTAATTAAGCTCTTGGCTTGCATAAGGATATGGTTCACGACAATAGTCGAGTGGCGGGATTCGAACACCCGATCACGCGATTGGAAGTCCGTATTCTTAACTATTCAACAAGAAATTTTAATGTTAACTATTTTAATACCGTTTAGAACGCTACAGTTTCCGTAATTGCGTTTAAAATATCATTGTAATTTTCGCAAAACATTACTGATCAAGGAAACAGCCAATTTCCAATAGCATAATATTTTTTTTTTATGGGAAGGAAAACAGACGAGCAGACGGTTCACCTGATGGTAAGCGATCCCGTCGCCCATAGACAAATGCAATATTCCGAGAGTTGCGAGTGCATTGTCAACCTAGTTGATCTGATATAATAGGTTTATTGGATAGGATGGGGTCGGGATTAAGGATTTGGAGAGAATAGGAATAGGTAAAGAAAAGGGTAGATATGGCCATCCGGCAAAACCAAAAGTCATCCATACTTCATTTTATGCCAACTTTATAAAGGGCGGTGGTACCGGGCGAGCACGGCCGTAGAAGTGCAGCAAAATCTGTGAAAAGTTATTATGCTCTTCCACCATTTAAACTAGCAACTGAAATGTTTCTTATTATTGTCTTTTTGGTATAAAAACTGTACTCCTTCACTAGTAATGCCTAAAGGTATTAAAAACCGCCAAGCGGATAAAAAATTGTTCAAAGCTCAATAACAATTAGCCTAGTTATACTAGATCGATATTCAGTTAGTTCACGGACTACATAGATGGATATGGAACGCTTTTTATGGATTTATTTTCAAAGGACGTCAACGATATTTTGAAGAAATCCACTACATTTATAAGTAAAAAACAAACACTTACGTATTTTAATATTCCCCCGACGTTTCGCATACATATAAACAGGGTAGGTGGTCAGTCACCAATGATATTAAAGAAGAACACTCGGTTATAACATTTATGCAATAAATTTAGGGGCATAGTTTTATGTATGATGCATCGCGGATACGATGCCGATAGCGAATAAATGGCCAGCTGGCGCAGTTCATTGACCCGAAACTGCGGTCGCGCGCGCCTTTACCGCTAGGATGCCCATAGCTTTCGTAAATAATTAGTTAACTTTCCATTAAGTTTACTCAGTGGTCAAATAATATTTGCTTTTAATATTACATTTATTCTTTATATGCGATCCCCACAAATCGAAGCTTCGACCCGCTGCGCCTTTACTTCGAAGAAGACGGCTTAGTAACTAGTCAACATATTTTTTTTGTTTTCTCATCACAACTGATGTTGTGTTGACAGAGTAACTAAATATGTGGTGAGAGACTGTTGCCTGAAATAGATTAGAATAGATTCAGGCCACCAGCCCTAACCCGCAACGTTAAATTACAATTTTAAGACTTTCTTTAGTAATGATAGTGGTAGAATACAATTTTCTAGTTTTACAGTAAGTATCTATGGGGCTTTGTATATTTATGGGGCTGCTTAACCAAAGAGGTGCTTGCACCTCACATATAAAGTTAACTATATTACTAACTACTTTTATGGTTCCTGAATGGCCAATCCTAACACCCCCTCCTTTTCCTTCCGAACTATAAATAAGGTTCTAAGACCTCCCTTTTATTTGTTTTAGCAAAATACGCGAATGCATCACACGCAACTCGTCAAAGGCGTCGATGTCCATGGGTGATAGACATTCTTAGTATTATACGAACCGTCTACTCTATTGATAATGAAATTCTGACAAATTTTGTTTTTGACAAATATTGTTTTTATGCCCGCGTAATAATAACAAAGCTCTTGTATACTGATAACTTAGTTAAAATTTAAATAACATTTAGAATTACATTTTTATTTTAGCTCAATACTAATTGCATTTTAAATTATGCTTACTACGGAAAAAGGTTAAATATACAGGGATATATTTAAACAACTTGAGCTTGATATATATAGTATTCGAGGGACGGAAAAACGGGCCACTGGTTTGAAGAGCAAAGTAAACAGGACACGAACAAAATATAAACAGTCCGATAGTGTCCACAGTTTAACAGAAATGCAAATCTACTTTTCAGAAAAACATTTTGAAATGCGACCCATTTTCTTAATATACTATTTGACGCCGGCAAAGTTGAGCTGTAGCGAAATAAAAAAAAAACACCAGCAAAAATATGGTCAAACAAAAAAAATAAATTGCCATTTAAAATTGAGGGATGGAAGTAGGAGGATAAAAAATATCAAATATAAAAATAAGCCGTTTTAAAGGAGTACAATACTAACACCGAGATACAATATTTTTCTATTTTAGGTGATAAAAATAAAATTGTGCAAATGAATATTAAGCATAATCTATGTTAATTATTTTTAAAACAAGATAATATATTTGTCGTGTTACAAAATGCGTGTTGTAAAAAGCGGGCAAATCTTATACACAGGATATGGAGGCTAAGCATGGATAAGTCAGTCATATCGAGTTTTACTGATTATTTAATTGATTTGCCGAGGAACTGGAATGACATAACGCCTTGATAGAGAGTAAGACTATAAAAAAATTTATTAGATTCACTTTAATATCAAACAAGTCTTATATTATCACAAATGAAAGCAAGAAAAGTATCAGAAAGAGAAAATATAATTTAATGTTGCATGCTTATCTTTTAGTTCAAACACTTAAAAGCATAGTGTCTTTGTAGAAATAAGGTTTCATGGAAAAATTAAAAGTACCATCTTGGATTTTCAATTATTTAACTTGAAAGAAATTTTCGCTTGGTTATTAGATGGTTTGGCAATCACAGTGTAATTTTATTCGCTGTTTGCTCCGTTCGTTAAGCTAAAAGAGCGAGCGTCTGCTATTTTACCCAATCATGTTCTAAATTTGATTTTCCATGAACCCCAAAAAAAATCACCTTATTATAAAAAAAATGTTTTATAACAATTTTGGGTCCAGTTTTATAAAGGTTGATATGGTACATATAGGACAATCTCTATAGCTGGAATCAACAATCAAATAACCACAGAAACTTGGTTTGCTACTTAAAAAAAATTACCTAAATAGCGCTATAAATTACAAGTTTAAAAAAATAGTTGGCGTTAAAAATAGCGTAATGCATGCGATTTTATCTTGTAAGGACAAAAAAAACTCAAAATTAACATAGCACTACCGATTTTTGGCATCGTGAAAAACAAGCTGTCAAAAAGGACTGTTGCAGCTTTGATATTGATGATTTGATGCTGTTCATTTCTTTTTTATTCCGCAATTTTTGCCGTAATGAAGTGCCGTGAAATGCACGTAGTATTTAAAACTCTACGAATATATTGCAAGCGGACTTTGAATTTTTTAACGATATAGAGCTTTTGTCAACCGCCTCCGTAGCTCAGTAGTATGAGCGCTTGCTTTAGAAATCGGAGGTCGCGGGTTCGAACCCCGCGGGGGGACAACGCGGGGGAGGGGGTTGTTTCTTGGTTGGGTTAGAGCAATGCGGGCTGATCACCCGATTGCCTGAAAAGAAAGATGATACATGCGTCAGATGGGCATGTAAAAAGTCGGTCTCAGTTGTCAAGAACATCTTTGGCAGTCGTTATAGGATGTCAGTGCCTTCAAATATACTGACAACTAATCCATCCTTCGAATTCAGCTTATCCCTTTGGGTTGCGGAGGTGGAATGGCAGTCGCTTTGCGTAAAAACTGAAATTCAGGTAATATTCGGGTGGAATAGAAGCTGGCCCCAAGTAACTTGGGAAAAGGCTAGGAGGAAAAGACACTAAAGGGACAGTATATTTTATGGCGTTATAGAGAGTTTGTGTTAAATGGAGTGAGTGTATCATTGTATGAAATTCAAGCTAAACCTATCAAAGTCATGTGATGTCGACGCTTTAGGGAGTATGTCGTTAAATAGAGTAACGTTACATGGAATTTACACTGTATATACGAATGCTACGTTACTGTAATACTGATTATCGTTGTAATTTTAACTCGTTTTTTAACAATTGATTGCAGTAGAAGAAGTTTTGTCTTGAAGTTATCTAATAGGTTATCGATCTTTAGCAGTTAGAATGATAAGGTACCAAACTAAAAAATCTCTCTTTTATATGTGAAAATAGACGGAATAAGGGTGCTCCATCTTTCGTCGAATTAAATAATAGAACAGAACTAAAATTTAAATTTCAATATTTAGAAATACTAACTACATACTACTGCAGGAGATAAAAAGTAACAGACTATTTTCAAATTGCCCCATTGCTGGGCAAAGGACTAGACATAGTCCACCATGTGGCCCAAGTAAAGATTGGCGGACTTCAGAAATCTTATATGTTATTACTTCTCATATGCAAGTTTCCTCACGATGTTTTCCTTCACCGTTGAGCACGTGGTAAATTAGCATGTTCATTAGTGCCGGCACCGGGGATCGAACTCAGGTTCGCCTCGAGTCAACAAAATTGAAGGCGAGCGCCCGGACACTGAGCTACCGCGGAGATTACGAAATGTAAATTTCACAAATAAAATACTCAGATCTGTTACAATTATCTGTACGCCATACAATTAATTACTACAGTTGGGAATCCCACCCACGATCTATGCCATAGAGAGTGTCAGAGCAACTGTGCAAGTCATCTGTTAGTGGATTGGCTGTTGAGGACAATGCCCCAAAACTGGTACCAAAAAGCCTCTTGCATCAAGATCAAAATTATATAATTATCATTTCCATAATTTCTTACGACATTACGCATCATGGATTTGGTTTTTGAACGGGGAATAAAATTTAAAGTCTAAAAGTGTGAAATTTATTTCACATTCATGACGTTTACACAATCGGTCATCGATATGTAGATTTCAATAGAAACTATTTTATATGAATCGATTTTTCGATTCAATCAAAATTGGAGTTTCCTTTCAAAAAATAAACTTTTGCAGCAATTAATATGATAAGTTTAGTCTTCTAGAAAAACGTTTGGACTTGATTCAACTTGGTACGGTATGCTATATAAAAATGGGCAATGTCCTTTGGCAAAGAAGACTTTTTTTTTACTTGTTTGTGGTATATTCTCGTTGTTTATAGGTTGTAATAGTGGTGATGGTACTCACCATATCTGGCCTCCTCCCCCTCGGGTGCCTGCGCCGTGAGGGTGGCTAGCTCCTTCTCCAAATCGACCTGGTGCTCTCCAGAGTCCCATGATAGCAGTCCTGTGAAAAAAAATGACATAAGTATCCCATGGTTGACCATATCATAGCCTTATATAAAAGGGAAATAGAGAACAAGATAAATTAGCCCGCCTCAACATATATTATTTATTACTTCTGAAGATGGTAGAGTATGACATCATTTTACATATGCAGGTTCCCTCACAATGCTTTCCTTCGCCGCTGAGCACGTGATAATTGAAAAACTTTAAATTGCAATTAAAAAATTGACAATTTCATTGGTGCTGGCACCGGGATTAACTCAGGTTCATCTCGAGAAAACAGAATTGAAGGCGAGCGTCCGGACACTGAGCTACCACGGCTTTCGATTCCATTCTAAGTAATAAATTACAAACTTCTTTAAGCTGGTGTAATTTGAGTTTATTATAGACATTTCAAAAATAATATTTCTCCCTTTGATCTTACTATGGCTTCTTAGTTCGAAAGTTTGGCTCGACCTAAATCCGAAGTTTGAAATTTCATTGGATTCCTGAAAAAATTTCCTGAAATTATTATAATTCAGATTTTTTTATTTCGTTCTAATTTTAGTAGTAATTTAAAGTTCTTGACTTTACTTAAGTTTTCTTAACCAGAAATGTTGGCTAGCAAATCGCCGATTCACTCGATGCTTGTCGAGCTGCTGGTAATATTGGAGAAAATTAGTAAACATTAAAAATATGCACAATATTGAGATGACTTTTTGGTCCAGCATCACAATTGATGATGACAAAAGATGCTGGACCAAAAAGGTTTCAGCTCGACATTGTGTTGGCTGCAGCCAACGTTGGTATTCTGCTAACACTTCGGACTTCCATACGAGAAAAAAAGTAAAAAAAATTAACACTAACATAAATTTAATGGTTTACATAAAATAACAAAAAAAAATAAAGACAAAAAACTTAAACCGCACACTTTGGTGCCGGCACCGGGGATCGAATTCAGGTTCACATCGAGTTTCATTTTAATTTTCAGGCAATTCGGTCGAACATTTTTTTAAATTCGGTTGAACATTCGCTCCTAAGGCGTTTTAAGTAGATTCCTTTGTTTATTATAGAAAATAATTACTAAGTTATGCATTACATTTACTATTTTTTTTATAAATATCACAATATTTCAAAAGATTCACGTAAAATCTGTAATAGATTTCCTGTAAACGAGCAATATGACGTAGCGTTCGTAGCCTTTAGCTACGGGCACCGTAGCGCGATATTAAAGTGTAGAGCATGACGTATTGAACAGAGACAACACAGACTCGTAGAGTTTATGCCGCAATTTCCGGTATTGTTTCCTTTTTACGCACTATTTCCTGTGTTGACATTGTAGACGGAATATGCATGTTGTGTGTTTTGTTTTCAACTTCTTCGTGTGTTTTAAAAGTTGATTTGCTATTGAACAAAAAAAAAATGGAATAATTCCCCCGAAGTTTATTGATTAATTTTAAAGTTGAGGATGAAAAATTGTGTTACAATATCTATAAAAAAAAAAAACGCGTGCGAACACCAGATAGGAACGAAGTTTTTTTAATATAAAAAAAAATAATTTCAAGTAATAGGATAAAGTAAGAGGTATAAAGAAAATTATGATTCCGGTATACATTTAACTATCATAATTTTATTAGCTATAAAAATAAAATAAAAAAAATTTTTGAAAAATTCTCTCAACACCTTTACTTTGTTTAATACGATTTATAAAAAAATATATATATATAATAATAATATACAAAGAAAAAGCTATTTATGTAATAAGATATAATAATAATAGCAAACTGCAATAATAATAATAATAAACAAATACATTTATTAATTAAAAAATAAATTAATTAATAAAATATCAATAAATTAAAATGTAAATATATAAATAATGGACAGTCGTCCCCCATAGACTATGCATTAGACACCGTATAGCTATCATACATAGACTATAGATACGATGAATCTTACGTTACGGAAGTTTTTTGCCGGCTAGGGTGTCATTGGCAATACGCCATAAGGAACTTCGTTCCAACATGAATTTTCATAAAATCGAGAACGGATATACATTTGTTATTAGTTTTGATAGTACGCAAATCATATCCGTATAAATGCTGCTTCTGAACCAGCAAACTACGG
>JAOCPS010313806.1:0-22416 GCA_025505425.1 Graphium colonna | reverse complement strand
ATTTACTTTCTATATTTTACGGCTTGTACTACTTTCCATACTAGACGAACTATTTTGCATTGGGGCTCGTATATATATATATATATAGTCTACACAGTGGATCCCTGTAGATTAACACTAATGATGTACTGACGGAACGGAGGTGGTAGACCATAACATCTTTTCACAGCTTTTGCTGCACTTCTACGGCCACGAACGCCTGGTGAACTGGGGGAACTTTTGAAGATGCCGGTTGCCCATGTCTACTTTTTCCTTTTCCTATTCATTTTCCCTCCAAATCCTTTGTCGTGATACATTCCTATTCAATTTACCGTTGACAACGCAATCGCGACTCCGAATGTTGCGCGATAGGATCGCTTACTATCAGATGAACCTTCTGCTCGTTTATCTTAATTTCCATAATAAAAAAAAATTAACAAAATTTGGCGAGGACGATATTAATATGTTTAACGTACAGTAAACTTGTAAATTGTTATTGTAAAATATTCTTTAAGCGCTTTAAGTCATGGGCACAGCTTCGTGAATGGTTATTTTTTATGGAAAGGTAGACAAGCGAGCAGACGGTTCACCTGATGGTAAGTGATCCCGTCGCCCATGGACACCCGCAACATCCTGAGAATTGCGAGTGCGTTTTAAACCTGAGAAATTGGATAGGATGGGGGTAGGGATTTAGGATTTGTAGGGTATAGGAGTGGAAAAAGAAAAGGGTAGACATGGCTATCCGGCATCCCGAAAAGTCATGCATACTTTTTATGCCGACTTTAAAAAGAGCGGTGGTACTTCCCCGGACGAGTGTTGCCGTAAAAGTGCAGCATAAGCTGTGAAAGGATGTTATGCTCTACCACCAGTCATTTTGACGTAGTCATAGGCTTAAGAAGCTCTATAGAATATCAGAGCCATTAATGCCTTTGTAAGGTGGTTTTGGGTTATTCCGCTATGCTTGACTTCATGTATTTTATGCGTCTCGTGACTCATATTAATAATGTTTTCCTTATGAAATTCGGATACGTCATGGATCAGCTGAACAAGTGTACGGGCAGACACAAATCCACTCGGTGTCTGTTCCTTTCCTCTCATATCCTGATGTGACGGAAACCCAACACCACCGGAGACAGACCAGTCGCAGGACCGACTTTTACATGCCCATCCGACGCATGAATCATTTTTATTTTCAAGTATTCGGGTGATCAGTCCGCATTGCCCTAACTAAACCAAAAAACAACAACACAAGGATATCCCCCTGCGGGGTTAAAATTCTCGACTTCCGGTTTATAAAGTAGGCTCCCATCATAGTAGGCTACGGAGGCAGTTCACAAAGTTTTTGCTCTATAAGTTCCTTTTCGTTAGGTTTTGGCCATAGCGTTACGGCACGGATCTACTATTGATTCTTGCCCAAGAAAACTTAGACTACCCACGGGGTCGACTTGCAATGATAAATCTCTACAAGTATAAGTAGTACAAGTACGTACTTGGATTTTGATGTTTATAACATGGTATATCATACACCGTTTCCAATAGGATAACGTTTAAATAATAACAAAAAAAAAACTCATATAAAAGACTTATACGCAGAATACACAGCAACAAAGAAACTTATAAAAGAATTAACATTATAGAAATACGAGCAACAGGAAGTTTGAAATGGGTGAAGCCCGTTTGAGGTGGGTCAGAAAGCTGACGCTCTATTGTATTTTGGACTTTTAGATACGCTTTATAACTACAGGGCGGACGGATCATGTTCTATTTCTAATTAACTAGCATTAATTAAGGGGCCACAGGGCTTATCGGTCACACACGACTTCCCTCGAACAGGTCCTAACATCCCCATCCTGTCCAACTGGTCTGTTCTACCGACTATCCCCTTCAAAACGCAACGGCGTGTAAATCCGCGCTCGAATTTCAAACTTCGAACGCGTCGGTAAAGCATCCGTCATTGTCGATAAAGCAGTATCAGGTGTTGTAATCCTTTCTCTTTTCTACAGGTAACGTCGTGCCTCTCACTCGCGCCAATTAGTCGACAAGAGGTGGGTGAAGTGAAGTGATACGGGAGGCCGTTAGCCCGCGACCGTCTGATGTGTCGCACGTATTTCTGTCAGTTGTCCGCCGTTGACCAATCGCGCCAGATGTTTGTGCCGTGATGTGTAAACCGTGAAGTTTCAGTGTTCGGGAACAAAGTTTTATAACTCCTGCACAAGTGAATATATACGCAATGGGTGAAGTGAGTATCTTTGTGGAATGCGGACGTGCTCCAGTTGAGAGCGCGATGTTAATCTCGAGTTCGTAGGTCGACGGCATGGGATACGGTACTCGGATGGTGGTGGTACAGCCGTGGACGTGTTTTTCTGCACTCGCCACGGCCGTACGCGGAACGCACGAGCTTTTTACCAGTGAGCCGGTCCTGGAGATTACTACTGTTATACATCTGATAAAGATTTATCATCGATATTGTTCGATTTCACGAACGTGCCGCGAGCATTGTCTTATCGCCGTGCGGTTTATAATTTTGCTTTATTGGAAATTGGTATGATAAGAATATTACACTGCAGCGCAAAGTAACAGTAATCAACTGTAACACACTTAATCGTGCACTGTAAACATTTTAAAATTTGCTTACGTGCAGGTGGTCTCTATGTTAGAGTTAGAAAAGATATTGAAGGTATTTATGTATGTTAGGTTGTGTCGTGCGATACAGTTATTGTCATACGAGACGTGTACTGCTAGACGGATGAAAGTGAGCTGTGGTCAGTTAAGACATAGCTTAGTTGCGTAGGTCGACGAGCATTCCGCTTGGCATGCCTGACCCCTTTGCGATGCACAGATCTCAGGCAAATTGATTCGTTCTGACTCTAGATTCAAGCGAGATTTCTTTTTTAACGAATCATCTATCGGCTCCGGCAAAAAGTGTTATGATTCGCTCATTTCCGTTTCTCCGAAACGCCCGAATAAAATAAGCGTCGAATCGGCGTATTGGGTGCTTACTTTTGTATTATAGCTGATCCAGTTTGATCGTGAACGTTTGACGTAGTTTAATAACTTGATAATGATATCTTGATAGACGGCGGTGGGAACGTCAATGCACTGATGGCGATTAGCAAGGCTAATATATACATATATATTGATTTGGAATTTATTCCGATTTATTCTGTGCCTTTATTAGTGTTAGCGTTAAAAGATAAATTAATATCGCCATTTCTTAGATAAGACAGGGTCAAAAACAAGATATTATGGAACCTCAGAAATAAATTATTTTAAATGAAAAATAATTTCTAAAATCGATTCGTAATTACCGGAGAAATCGAGGTACATACACAAAATATATAACCTCCTTTTTTGAAGTCTGTTAAGAATTACGGTAGCCTTCAACACAAGTGACATCAATGACGTCCGTCACAAGGTGATGGCCTGTCGCATGACCAAGAAAGCTGAAAAGGGTTCGAAAGCGTGAGAATTTCAGAATAAATATAAACGCTATATAATGCCTGAAAAAAATTTTATTTATCCTGCGGTATCTCTCGCGCAATTTGTCCGCCTTTGCGATATTTTTCATTATGTCTCTGCTCCTATTAGTTATAGTGTGATGTTATATAGCCTAAAGCCTACCTCAATAAATGGGCTATCCAATACCGAAAGAATCTTCCGATTTACACGAGTTGTTCCTGAGATCAGCGCGTTCAACGCAACAAATAAACATAAACAGCTTTATAATATTAGCATAGGTAAGACGCGGTAGATCAGTGAGCGGGCGCTCGCCTTCAATTCTGTGTACTTGAGGCGAACCTGAGTTCGATCCTCGGTGCAGGCACCAATGAAACTGTCAATTTTCTAATTGCAATTGTAAGTGTTGAATTACCACGTGCTCTGCGGCGTAGGAAAAAATCGTGACGAAAGCTGCATATCTATGAAATAATTTTTCTAAGATGAATGAAGTCCACCAATCCGCACTGGGGCCGCGTAGTGGAATATGCCCTATGCCCTCGTTCTAGAGGAGGCCTTAGCCCATCAGTGGGATAGTTAAAAAAATAGGCCGTTACTTTTTTTTTACTTTAGATTAGACATGTCATATAGACTTATGACCGGTATGATAATGAAGATTAAACCAAGTGGCGCGATCCCCGTCGACCTTTTGACATTTCTGACCAGACGATAAGTAGGTATGCGTGTATCTTTCGCCATAAAAATTGTGCAATCGTCTCCACCAGTAACATGTGTATATACAGTCGCTTTATTCATCTATATATAATGCTAAATAATCCACTATATTTAAAATGTGCATAATTTTTTAAGAAACTTACCCGTATATTTTAAATTAAACAACTTTACGGAGTTTATCGCGATTTATTTTTTAATTGTACCACCCGCCGTTTCCAACCCTTTATAGCGTTCATAGTCACATGTCATTCTTGTATGTATACCGTCAGCTTGAACATTAATTTTAGTCTTATAGTGTTCATGAGACACCATAAGTAGTTACTGCTTAGATCGGACTAAAATCGTTTAAAATCCGTAAAGTTGTTTAATTTAAAACGCTGCCCTTGTTATACTGTCAATGTCGTATTACAAAGTTGATTAATAACATTAATTGCACACACAATGTTGCCTGGTTGGAAACAATAACAGGCCATACGAATATTTGTTCTTAGAGGGATCGAACTAGCGTTGCCACCCTTACATTATTATAAAATATTGTACGCTATTTATGGTAATTGTACTTTATACTGTACGAGAATAATAAAAGTACGCGAAAACTTAATATGGCATGATTTAAGTTTTCTTGAATTCATTTCTCACATAATACTAGAATATAGCTTTTAAAATGTTTTGATTAAAAAAAACGACAGTTTTTCAGAAAATTATTTCTTATTTTTAATGAGAAATGTATTTGAAGCAAATGTATAAATTAAAAGAAATCGTACTTTATTTTTTCGTGATGTACTTTTTTTAAATCTTATATATAACCATTGTACTTTATTTTTCAAAAATAAAAGGTGGCAACCCTAGATCGAACCATAGATGCAAAATGGTTTGAATTTTTTTAAGGTTAACTTATATATATCAATTAGCAATTTATGGAGTTTTTTTAGGCGGTAAAATAGATACGATACATATGTATCTAAAACTAAGTTTTTTTTACTTTTCTCATTTTCTAAGCTGCGAATCAATATGAAACATACAACATGTTTTAGTTTGATCTACACCAAGAACTGTAAAAATGCACCTAATTTGTAACGAAATATTTCCTTCCACAACTACAAATATTACAACACATCAATTGAACTAAACTGAAAACTATTTTTAGAAACTAATTAAAATATAAATAGTTGTGTATCACTGGTGCCTGCAATAGGTATTTATAAACCAGGTGACCACCCCGCAAAATGTTAAAAATAGTCTACAAATTTTTATTCAAAAAAACAAAAACGTGGTAAATTAAAATTAATCTATATAAAATAAAATTAAGTGGAAACTAAAACTGTTGACTATAACATCAATATCTAATGTACGTATGATTTGGTGCATGCATATGAATGGGAAAGAGGAGCATCTGTGACTTACATACGTATTAATCGAAAGACAAAAACTACTACGATACCACACCCAATAGTTGTTCCGTATATATGTTGTAATGTATAAATAACTATGAAACATATCTTCTCCATTATTCTCATTGTAAAAAGCGCATATCTCCGCCGCTCACGGCGGATATCATATAGTGCAAACATTTCTAAATGTAATAATGATTATTCTAAAATCGATTTACAAATGACGGAGTTCGAATATTCATCCCTTTTCAAGTCGGTTAAAAATGGAATTAATTGAGAACACGTTTTATATGAAAACAGTTTAATTCGTATTTCGATAACTTCTTATTTAATTTATTATAACGATAATGAGTAGATAGAGGAAAAACCCATGACTATTATATTATTGTTAGTAAGAAGGCTTATTTTTTTAAATATCTTCTATTTACAGACATTGGCAAGCTACAATATTATTACATGTATTGACTAGTGCCCCGCGGTTTTACCTTTGCTGCTCGGCCTCTAAGAATCGTAGCGTGATGCATAAAAGCTTTAACTGTATGCTATAAATCTGGCTATTACATTCAAAAAGAATACTTTAAACCCACAGTTATAGGGATTTGCGACACCAAACAAACCTTTAAATATATATTTTTTTTTATGGAAAGAAGGACAAACGAGCAGACGGTTCACCTGATGGTAATCGATCCCGTCGCCCATAGACACGCAACATCCGGAGAGTCGCGGGTGCGTTGTCAACCTGGGACATTGGATAGAATAGGTTTAGCAGACAGGATGGACTCCGGCATCCCTAAAAGTCATGCATACTTTATTTTATGCCGACTTTTTAAAGTTAAAATAAAACATATTTGTATAGATTTGTTTAATTATGCCTTTAGCGAGAGTCCCACTTTATAGTTTTCATTCACTTAAGTTTAAAAAAGTGTAACGAATAAAGTTGAGCGTAAAAATAGACTGGTTATGTTCTATTTTAAGGTCAATAGAAACGGGTATATTGAGTGTTGGGCCGAGGTGAGGCCTGTCGGTGCTCTTGGGACCGATATCTGCCGCCGAGTCCTTGCTCAAGTGTGTCATATGCCGTTTTGTGTAAATCAATCGGGGCGAAGTAAAAAAAAACATTATGCAAGATTGCTTATATCTATATGTTAAGACTACGAAATCTAATACGAGTTCGTCAGGCTCTTCTGTCCAATCGATTTGGTTATTTTTTTATTGGGAAGATATTAAAGTTATCAAGCTTTAGAAACCATCTCAATTTTTTTCTTCACAAAATATACGCAAATACAATTCCCCTATACAATTTTTGTCGTATCGTTGGTTATTAAGGTACACAGATCGTTTAGGTCCATAAACACTCATTGAGATGTGCTCTTTGATTTGTAATATTGTTTACTAAAGGAATTTCATTTGGAGGGTAGTTTCGATAAAGGTAGGCAGGTGCTAAAATTGAGGCGCGGCAGCACGTGTCAATTCTTTGAATGATATTAATCCAATATCTCTTAGCCGTATATTTTTAAGCAATTATCTAATTAAATCTGAGTTAATTAAAAAAAAATGAGGATTCATGTTTGTTTAAATGGACCCGTCTAGAATTGATAAATTATTTTTGTATATGATAGCTCGATTCTTGACGAAAGCTTAAGCTACTAAGGCGGGTAAAAGTCAAGCGTTATAGATTGTGTAAAATATATTTTTTTTATGGAAAGGAAGACAAACGAGTACACGGTTCACCTGATGTGAATTAATCCCGTCGCCCATAAACACATGAAACATCTGGAGAGTCGCAAATGCGCTGTCAACCTGGGACATTGGATAGAATAGGTTAATTGGACAGGATGAGGTCGGGATTAAGAATTTGGAGGGAAAAGGAGTGGGGAAAAAATGGTAGACATGGCCATTCGACATCCCCAAAAGTCATTCATACTTTATTTTATACCAACTTTTAATTTGAATACAAGTTGTCAAACCAAGTTTTTTCTACTATTTTTGCCCATAACATAAACTTTCTTGCAATCAGTAACATATTCGTTTCTATTTCCAGACGATGCTTAAGGAGGATCCTTTGACGAGGATACAGAGGGAGATCATTGAGGTGACGGAGCGCGAGCGTGAATTCAAAGAGGGTCATTTCCGAATGAATAGATTATTATCGGAGTCCACGATAGACGTCGCCAAGCAGAACGGCCACGTCAACGGAGATGCTGAAAAACCCCAGAAGACTCTTAATAGGGCCGTGTCCACCTCCCAACTACTAGGACCTATAGCGCCCTCGCCGCCACCTACGCAGACTGTGCTGAACACAAATGGCTACACGCGTCGCTTCACTCCACAAACGGGAACGAAAGGTATCATGCAGCGGTTCATTGCCAGCAAGGGGAAGATGTCCGTGTCGCCAGTGTCGCCCACCTCTCCCGTCAGTCTTCAACCGCCCATGCTCACCAGCCCTATAACCCCAATATCAATAGCACCGGCTGTAGTTGCCCCTGCAGCTATCACCCGTACCCCTGAAGGCAAACCAATGCGCAAAGGCTATGTTCCTGTAGAAGAGAAAATCCAGAAAGAGCTCCGCGAAATGAAGGATAGAGAGCATGAGTTGAAGAAAATGCGGAAGAAGCAAAAGCCCTTCGACATCGATCTCAGCGATAACGAGACCAGTTCAGAGTCTGATGAGGAAGATATACCGCTTCCTGGCAAGTTGAAGGCGACGAAATCGATAGGAGAGTTGTACGAGGCTTTGAATGAGGAGATGCGATCGCCTTCTCCGCGAGCCAGTTCCGGACATGACTCCTTAGGCAGCCTGAAACCAGCCAAATCCCTTGCTGAGCTTTGCGAGTTGGCTCCAGGGCAGGAATTCCTAGCGCCGAGCTCTACCCGTCTGATAGCCCAATGGGAGTCTATCATACAGCAGAAGCAAGAAGCGGGTGCCGCTTAAGATACGTTGGTGCCAATGTGTGATACCTATACATGTTAAAGCGTTGTGTGCGTGAGATAGTGTCGGCAGTGAGATTGTCAGATGAGTGGATGGTGGGCGATTGTTCGATCGATTTCCACTTTGTCTCCGCCTTGGAAAGCCGACGGCATTTTCCATGTGTGAGTAGTTCCAACGTATTGTTCGAACGAAAGTCTCTCCCAGGCGCGGCGGCTGTATTGTTGCTATTGATACGCTGTGAAACTGTACCGAGTGTAAAAAGCGATAGCTTTTCTTTACTCCCATGTGTTTTTCGTTTGAACCAATATCGCTCCGGTCGCACTCGTTTCCCGATTTAACTATGTTAAAACGACCGTTACGACGTTATTCCATAAATCGCGTTTATTACTAACCCCGTTTTTTGTGCCCAATAACGATCGTCTTCGCTATCTCTTTCGAGAATATATCACAGATTATAATATGAGTGATACCGTTTTCATGATAACATACAAAGAAAAATAACATATGTTTAGTATTATTTGATCTCTGTTCGAAAATATAAAGTTTAAGATATAGCTTTCTTATGAATACTTTTTTTTTAATTTTCAAATATTATATTTTCGGCCAGGGATTGCGCCATTTGTAAAATAAAAAAAATAAAGCCTGTTTTATAGTATTTGATAGAGATGTTTACGCACTGTTACTAATTGCATTTATTATCAAGAAAAATGGATGCTATTAATTCACACAAAATATACGATTCATTTAATTACAAATAGTTTTGACACTTCGAGAGCGGGAACTCAAATGTCATGTTTACTAGTCGACTGTCAGACTTCAAATAAAAAACTGATATTTTATATTTAATGTTCAAATTTTTATGCAAGTAAATGTATTTAGTGCAATTGTTTTCACGACTTTGGGTTTACAACGTCAAACTATTACAGTTTTTTTTAATTTTGTAAATATTTATTTCTATTAACATATTTTAGTACTTTTCTATTTATTTTTAAACTGTGCATAAATACAATTGAAATTATTTGAAATACATATCTAACAATAAGTATTTTATAGTGTTTCTTATTTTAATTAATTGCGTGTAAAAAATATTTTTTTTAATTAAAGTCCAAAGGATTGCTGCTAAAATCAATTCGAGCTGTCATTTTTATTATATCGATAAAATTCTATTTAATCTATATTCATTCAGTCTCTGCGTAAAATTGTAAATTGTTTATGGAACTTTTTTGGCGCCATAAAATAACATTGTGATATATCAAACATATATTATATTATTATACAAATACTTAAGAGAAATGTACTTATCTGAATGACATATATGATATAGTTATCGAAGTATTTCGAAAAGTGTCAAAATGGTGACGTGCCTTATTTATATTACAAAATTAAATGGTTTAGAACTATAACGTTTATATACATTCGTTAAATGTTTCAAGAAGAATAAACAATAAATATATTATAGTGTTGACTGATGGGAAAAATATATTTTTTGTCGAACAACTAAATTTGTAGCAGCAATTCATAGAACTGATAAAATTTCCTAGATGTATAAAGCACGTAGCGTCCTCACTTTTAGAATATTATTGTAATGATTTCTATTTCTAGCATAATAGTTAAATAGTCAAAATTAATTAATTGTTAGTAGTGATGGTATTTAAATAAATTGTGGAAAAACCTTAAGAAACTGGCGCGTTTTTTTGTGAATATATTATTTTTATATTATCTATGCCAGGGTTTATGTTAAAACATTCCTCTAACTTTTTGTGTTTTAGGTAAACTTAAAGACAGGTTATTAGCACTTTCTTGTTTTTCCGGACTTGATTTGTGTTATTTATTTGAATGTATACATTATACTAACGATGTGATATAAGTATGCCTTGAAAGTTGTAAAATATGTTTTGTATTCTAATATTAAATCGTCCATTGCCTAGTGGCCGTTTTTAATGAATATTATTCATAAAATCAATGAAGTTTCTATTCGTACGTTTACAAATTCTATATTTATATTATGGATACTAGATAAAATTTTAATTTATGTTAAATATAAGGTTTTTGCAATAAATTTGGTGTCAAAATTCAACATTTACGCTTTTTATTTTACTGTTCTCTTTTATATAGAAAGTCGTAGAATAAGTTGTTTTTGCGTTATTCATAAACTCGTAATCTTAATAATAATACGCGAAAGAAACATTTTACCTTTTTACATGAAAATTAAGCGGATAGAGGAGTACCAATGGCCACAGTTAATACTTTTTTAAATAGTGCAGAAAGCCAGTTTAAGTTAATAGACATAAAAAATACATTGAATTAATAAACAAAATCGTTATACACACTAGTTTGAGGTTTCAAACATCACATTACGTGTGACACGTCAACATATGTTAACACATTGATGAACGCTTACGCCTATAGCCGTCAAAGTGAAGTTCACTGTATGGCATGACGGCAATAGCCGTCCAAAACGAGACGATCGTTTTTCGACACTACGACTATAATGGCACAAATGTGCATTTATCGGCGTACAAGTAGAAGTCCAGTGTCATGTTTTCATCAATCATAATTTTATTTAAGCAATAGTAAAACTATACCCATGATTTCCTAAAAATTACAAAAATAAATAGAGTTAATTTTTGAACTTCTATTGGCACTGTCCGTCCATGTGTTTAGTGATATCTTAAGAATATTACGCGAATTAACAATTCACAAAAACAATATGAAAGATAAAAATAATATTAAAGTCAACGAGTTGCACTCCGGTAGTGCTGACAGAACTTAAACATTAAGTAATAAAATTCAAATATAAAATAAAGTATATTATAACCATATTTATATATTTTAAAATGCAATACTCATTTATTGCGATATAGAACACAAACATGACAATTTATATTACATTAAAATTTAACACTTCAGAACTCCGTCTTACGAATTTTGGATCAGGCCACGTGTCCTGACGCGAGTTTAACATTTTTTACCCATTCCAAAAAGTGCTCAAGGCTGCTAAAGAAGTTTTCACTTCAAAATATACGGTCTAAAGACCACCAGTGCATCTCCAGTATTGATACTACCGGTAGATTTCGGCATAGTATACATTGTTTTCAACTACAAAATCTAAGAAAACGTTAAAATATCAAAAACGACATAAAAATAGGTTGTTCACATCTTGTTGTTTGCATTTTTTCATTCATTTCACTTCAGCATAAATATAATACATATGAAGGACAATGCCCATTTTTATTTGGCATACTAAGTTGCATCAAGTTCAAACATTTTTTTTGAAGACTAGACTTATATTATTTCATACAGAAGTTTTTTCGTAAACAAAACCCGAGTTTCGGAGATATATGATGGAATCGAAAAACCGATTCATAAAAATGTTTTTATTACATTCTACATCTTTAAAGGAAAATTCATATTTTTATACTTTATATTAAATTCCCGGTTTAAAAATTACGTCCATGAAGCTTAAAGTAAAAAACTATGGAAATATTTAATATATTATTTTGATCTTGATGCATGAGATTTTTTGGTACTACTTTTGGGCATTGTCCTATATATCCAATTCAGATATAATTTTTTTGACATGATTAAGAATTAGTTAAAATAAAAATTGTTGTCAATTCCTGTTACAAATAAAACAACTCCATTTGCGGAATTTTTGTGACGAAATGCGTCTTTTAGAAATATGTGTTCTATTAAGTTCATTTATATACAATTGTAGATTTTCTGTAAGTATTCCAAGATTCCTAGAAATGCAAGATATCCATCACTTGACAGCAACCAAGTAGATATAAAAAATACAGCATTGGATATAAACATTATATTTCTTTGTTTTGCGCCGTAAAAAACCGGTGATCGTTACGAAAGTCAGTTGGCATAAAAAGACGGAAACGTTTTCCATATGGCGTTAGTAGTCTCAGAGCTATATAGAGCAGTACTACAGTACGATGCTAAACAGCTAAGCAAACGAAATGAAACAGACTGGCAATTGAAATCGCCTCTCTAAACATCTAAGTAAACTGGACAACCGTCTTCAAAGAAAAAATATAAAAATACATGTTATGTAGTCCCGTAAGGCCCTCAAGAATTGCGTGGTAATTAGTGATGTGACATATATGTCACATCACTAATTATCCGGATCCGTATTCGCGGATATCCGAGTGAAAATAAAGATCCGTATCCGTTACTTTTCCTGTGGTTCTTTGCGAATATTTTACCTCATTAATTTTCAATACATACTAAAAATTCTTCAGATAATTAGGTAACAATGGAAACGTATTTATGTTGTATATGTATATTATTTCGTATATGTACATTACTTCTGTATTTGTTTTTTAATATAACGTTGCCAAATCAAAGATATGAAAACAAATAACGAAGTAAGGTACTATACAAATAGTACAACACTCAGATCAATTGAGTTTTAATTTTTGTGGTAGGCTTAATAAAGCAAGAAAAAGATCTTGACACCAAATATCCGTATTCGGATCCGTATCGGCGAATATACATTTTTAACGATCCGGCACATCACTAGTGGAAGTACAAAGAATGGAAGAGTTTTTCATCTCGGTATATAGTGTTCCAAACATTGATTCCTTGAACGTAGTTAAAGGTAATAAACAAAACAGAAACATTTTTGTTGCAATTCAAAAGATAATTTGTGCACGTCATTTTACGAATAAAATTTAATCATTACTGACTAGAAGTGCCAAGTAGTTTTAGCCGTCTTAGCATTTGATGCCTTGCTCCTAGGATTAGTGGCGTGATGCTAGATAATCTAGACATGTGGAATATACTTATGGATCTACCTCATGGGTGATCATGTGTAAAATAGATTATGGATTTTATTTGCTAGTTTAAGAGATTAGCACATTAGAATAAATTAAAATAAAATTTTGGCCCAATATAATATG
Source organism: Graphium colonna (assembly GCA_025505425.1). Classification (NCBI taxonomy): domain Eukaryota; kingdom Metazoa; phylum Arthropoda; class Insecta; order Lepidoptera; family Papilionidae; genus Graphium; species Graphium colonna. The sequence goes on along the minus strand of JAOCPS010313806.1, from coordinate 9,037 downwards.
TAAATATTTTTTGTGTTTTGTTCGTTACATCATCTTCTCAGATCAACTATGCACTTCCCAGTTATTTATCTGCACCACCCCAAGGTTTGGCTGGGAGAAAATGCCTCTGGCATTAAGTCCGTCCTTGTGCGTTATGTCGTGCAGATTATTAAAAATTAAAAATACGTACTTGAAAAAAAAATATATAGTTTTTCTACAAAAAATATCGAAAAGAGCATGAAATTTAGCATAGTAAAAGTTTATATGGAGGAGTAAAGAGAGCAAACATTTTTTTCATATTGCATCCATAAGAATTACACCAAATTGATAAAAGTAGTCATTACATGCACTTCCATGCAGTTTTTACATATGACATTGACATGATAAATGAACATCTAACATGTTAAGCGATTTGTTCTTTGTTACGCGAATTGACAAGTGTGACATTTGCTACAATTGCATAAAACAGTCAAATTTTGACAGTCGCGGGGCCTCTGTTTATATTATAAATAGTAAAGTAATTTATAAGTCCACGAACTAGTGCTTTTAGCCTGTTACAGACTGGAGATCGTGGCTAGTTCCCGCAGATTTAAACTTTGTGGTAACTCCTAGTTAAATTAATACAATGCAGGCAGACCCAATGATCTGATACATAACATTATCTATGAGTCATGTAGGCATGTGAAAAGTTAGTCTGGCCACTGGTTCCAGTCGTGTCGGATATCCGGAGCGGGCTGGTGAAAGAAGGGAGAGAGCAGCTGTGTCTGCACATATACTACAACTACTTTCTTAAGAATTTGGGAGTTTACTAAAACCCAAGAAATAAAAGTTAAATAACAAATCTGTTTTTTATCTAGATTTATTCTAAGATTGCATTATTAATATTATAGTATTATACGATTTAAAGTCAAAGTAACTTACATGTATAGCACTTGTACAAAACTTATCGTAAATCCCTCTCTCATAGGTTTACACTTATTTAAATTTATACACGCACGCACGCACACAAGCGTATATTTTATGTTTTTTGATAAATATAACACACATATGCACTTATTTCTTACTAATATATCTTCACTAATAAATAAGCTTCTGAGTACGTACAAAAAAGACGAATACATATTGGAGTAGTAAGAAACATACACAGACACAGTCCTGAGGAAATATTAACATTTGGAGCAAAAAAATAAATTGAGCTACGGACATATCGTTAAATAATGTTTTTTTCTGTGGTATTTTTTGTCTTATAAGTGCTTAGAATTACTTCCACACGTCTTAGTCCACATATATTGTGTAGATCGTAGGTTTTTTAATTAATATTTCTTTCATAATCTTCTTAAAGCCAATATCATTGAGATCATTTTGCTATAGTCAATTTATTATACATTTGTATTGATCTGTATAAGAAAGACCTTTTTATTTTGGCAATTCTAAAGGACAATGCCTATAACCTGTACCAAAAAGCAAGCAAAAAGCATCAAAATCAAAGTTATTTAATTATTATTTCCATATTTTTTACGACATCATACATCAATCCATGGAGAATTTTGAAAAAGGAAACTTAATTTAAAGTATATTAATATTAAGTTTGCTTTACATACGCGACGTTAACACAAGCGGTCATAGAGATGTAGAATGCAATAGAAACTGTTTTCTATAAATTTAATTTTCGATTATATTAAATATCTTCGAAACGCAGGTTTTCTTTATGAAAAGAACGTCTGTAGGAGTGAAAATCATAAGTCTCGTCTCTAAAAAAAAGTTTGAATTTGATACAATTTGATACGGTATGCCGTATAAAAATGGGCATTGTCCGAAGTGAATCTCAACGGAAGTGAACCATAATGTCAACACCAAATTAATTATTGAAAAAGTTAATTTTATGACTACAATCTTGAGCGCTTATTTGCCACGTGCGGCACACCTAAAATAAAACTCAGGATATGTAAAGTTCACCTGAGGCCATAAACTATGCCCTATATATAATATCCCCTCTATGTCTAAAGCACACCTTTTCTCAACATCGGAAAATATTAAAAAAATCGACTGAGCGCGTGTCAGGCACGCATATGGCAGGGTTCCGTAGCCAACCGATGATCCGTCCGATCACTTGACAATGAAAAATATTGTTTTTACATAATTTTAAACACCAACTTTTGGATCTTCAATTTATATTTCGTCGCCAATTTTCGTGACAATCGGTGTAGAAACAGCGGATCGGAGCTCGGACGTCCCGTTTGTCTAAACGGGACGGGTTCCTAGTGGACTGCGGAATCCTAAAAACGTATTTTTTTAAGATAAGCAAATTTACTATAGACGAAAACCTGTGTTAACTGAACCTTCCCACGGGTTGTCTTTTTTATTGACATATCTTACGTTCATACAATTTCCGTTTCCGGGTAAAAATGGAAAACATCCGACGAACACATCAGATGTTGTCAATAATTTTAAAAAAAAATGATGGTAAACAAGATTGTTTCCAAAGAAAATAAAAAAAATATACTTACGTCTCCAAACGTCTTAGACTTACTCTAGTGACATATTTGTTCTGTTATTTTGATTTAAAAAATAAATGGCTCCTTTCTGAAAAAAACATATGGCTCCAATCTAGAAGTGTATCCCATCATATGAAAAACATTAAAATCGGTTCTTAAATGTCGGAGCTATGCCTGGACCTGCATAAATATTTGAAGTCTATTAGAAATCGAATTCTCGACTCGAGTGACTTTTATTACCGTTAGTTATGCGTGTTTTTTAAAGTAAATATAGATGGACGACAGACTTGTGTTTTTGCTGATTTTGTTAATAAAATATAATTTTTATTTTCATTTTTCGTATCCTTTTTTAATTACGGAATTGTTTTTTTTTGACTCTAATTTTCAATATGTTTCTTTTTATAATTAATAATAATAATCATAAATATATGCGCTTCGTGTTAACTAGAAGTAAACATTCAAAAATTTACGAATTTTAATGCCAATATAAGGCGAAATATGTCCGTACTTTTCATATGATGAACAACTATGTATACCGCATTTGTAAATAAAGATGATTTGATTTGATTTACCTTACGCGAATTAATTTAAAGACTGGATCTATTTTAATGACTGATATTGATTAATGTATTTTAAATTGCGATTAATTTTAGCATTTTAATAATATCTTTAATTAAACCTGGATAGTAATATTAATGTAATCAGGCGTTTGTGTAAACTATATAATCTATGAAATCGAGAAAACGGATATAAGAAGGTATTTTTATATTCGATTATCTAATCTAGGGAAGTTTATATTGTTGTTTACTTTATGCTTAATCACTAAAAGGGAAGGAGATTTTATTTATCAGGGTATGCCGACAATGCAATAAATACAAACATACAAAGCAAAGCAAACAAACCAATGGTAGACAAACACTGCATGCACAAATATTTAGGAATAAACTACACTTGAACGACTTATAAAAAACAAACAAACGAGCAAAAACTAAATCTTGAGCAAATAATATACTAAAATACCCTAAAACCTAGAGTAAATTTAAATATTAAATTCATAGACTTTGTTTGATATTCATTCATACTTCACTCTATTAATCTCTTTTACTTACTCACTCTTCCCTTTGTGATGTGAGTTTTCAACTGTGCATAACGTGTACTCATTTGTGGACCTTTAAAAAACAATTATATGTGTATTCGAAGTGAAGAAACGAAGTAGTTGCCACTAGAGACGTTTTAGTGATACAGTCCACCCAATAACCCTAAATATCGTACAGACTTTTTTTCTATAACTTATAAGTGAATCAAAGTCTAAGCTGGAGTTCGCTGAATGGCGATTATATAATTGGCTGAGACTTACTATTGATAAAGATGAACCTTGGATAGTTCTAAGAGGCAGAATAAAACCTGCTAGCCGTTTTCTAAGATACCTAGATGCAAATACGCAACGAATATCTTGTCGCCACTGCGCAAACAGGTTTACATAAACATCATATGACAAATAACCGAATTTGTGTGACTTTCGTAAGTCATAGAAATGTTATTTCATGGCGGAATCGAACCCACGGCTTATGACTTTGGAGCCAACAGTTTTGGCACTCCGCTGAGTCGTCAGACGAAATATATACCATATAAATACATACTTCTATTCAAGTCTTCTGTGAAGCCATTTTTATTTAAAACGTGTGTATACAAACTGGACCAATTAAACGCTGACCCCCCTAAAACCTAATTGCACAAATACTTACATCCGAAACAATTATCTCTATCTACGAACTTTTATAAACTCTGCCTAAAATGAAGTATGCAGAACTTTTGGAGATTCCGGATGGCCATGTCTATTCTTCTCTTTTCCCACTGCTATCCTGTCTAAGTGCTTAATTTCAAACATGATTAGTAGATGTGGACACTACATTGCAAAATTGTTAACCGATCTTCTTTTAAAAAAGAGCAACTGTTGTGTTGAGTTTCTCGGTGTCTCCTCAACAGAATCTGCCTTCTGAACCGGCGGCAGCTTACTCATTTATATACAATTTTCTTATATAAATTTTGACCTTTTATAAGAACGCGCATGTGTGAATAATGTGTGTTTACCATCGGGTAAACCGTCTGCTCATTTGTGTTCCTCCTTTCCATAAAAAAACCAAATATCTGTAAAAACAGTAGTGAGGATTACGGTTTTATTAAAAATCTTTCATCAATTTACTTTGAGATAAATCATGTTTATTTTATTTTCTTTCAATCTTGCAAATGAAGTCATCGCCACTGTATTTGTTTTCGGTTAAATTCTCGTATTTGTAGAATTTCGTGCAGCATCCAAAAAATAAACTTTATTGTTCCCAAATGTTATTGTATCACATTCGGAATAAAGCCTGCTGCGTAGGAACGGTCCGTTTACTATACGAATACGGTTTCAGAATGTGGTGGGCAGTGCGTATAATGGCCTGGCCAAGGTGGCTTGCGCTTTGAGGAAATTTTGTCGTTCAGAAACCGTACACATATGTGATCGGTGGGCCTAAATCTGTTGCTGAACCCATCGACTTATCAACTTGGTACGTGGAGTAGACACGTTATGTATCTACAGCGTATTCAGCATTAGCGTAAAATAAAGTGCGCTTCGCTTACACGGTTTATCCATTTCTTTTCCAACCCAATCTTTAATATTGGCCCATCCCCTTCTAGACAACGTCCCATTTTCATCTAAATATATCAAAAGCTGTGGAAGACCATTACAATTCTGCATTATTACTGCACGTTTCGACCTAGCACTGCCACATATTCTATCAAATGACTAATCTCTCAAAGCTGGCAAACCTGTAACTCTACCTGACCTAACCTAACCTATCCATAGACGCTTTTATCGGTCAACGTCTGGTGAACCCTCTGTTTCAATGTCAACTTTTGTCTATAAAATCGAGCACCTGCCTCTGGAAATTTATTTATTCACATATCTAACGACATATAAATAATTAACCTCCCAATATATTAAAATAATAATAATATTTACTTCAGAAATAGTCTATAGAATACAATCACAACACGTTTACAAATATTAATAAATAAAAGAAACAGCAAGAAAGTATTATTGCTTCTATTTTACGATTTCTATCCTATATGTGTTAGTTTAGCTGCTGAGTATTACAATCATATGATGATAGGTATAGGCTAGTTTTGGCGAGGATGAACAGCAATGACATAACGCAATCATGGAAGCTTTGTTTTGTAATAAGCACGTAAAGTTTTGTAAACAAACTAATAATGCATGTTGTCTATAACAATGACAGTTTGTGTGATGCTGTTGGTCCGTTGTTTCTTAGATACGTACCTAACATTGTTCAATGTTTCAAAGGCCTGAGATCATAAATTAGACAATATAATCAATTAATTTTATTATTAACATATTTGACATGACACTAAAACTTTGAATAAATTTAATAAATATAAGGGGGAAAATTTTAGTGTTAGCATATTTATTATTACTCCATCTGTCTCATTTGGACAAATGCCTACTAATTAATTAAGCATATCAAATACTTTCAGTTCAATATATGTTTGAAATAGAACTAAAGTAATAAATCTATTACATAAAAATGAATTGGTGAATGTGTTGGTAAGCGCAAATCTCAATACCGCACTCGACTATTACTTTTAAAAAGTCGAGATTTTTTTAAACGTAAATCAATCGATTTTTTTCAAAAGTAATAGTCGGAGGCGGTAATAAAAATATTGGGAAAAAATCGCCCTGATGTTGAATAAATTTCTTTATTATGTTATTATTGAAATTAAAATCCTTGGTTTTTTTATCCAGGGACACCTCCTACTTTGGTTTCTAAATATATTTAATTGATACAGAAGTAATTTTAAATGAATCAATTTATTAAATACGTGTAACGTGAAATTTTAGAAATCGCTTAGTTTTGAGAAAAAGAAACTCGATAATGCGTCGCCCTGCTTCACGTGGCTCCCTGAACACTATCACATGCACCTAACTAACCTAACCCAAATAGTGTTAAAAAAGTACATAAATTAAATGGCTTTGTACCAAATTAGAAACGTAAAAGTAAAAAAATAGGTTAGAATCACTTTTTTACTTTTACACAAAAATCTTGCATTTAAAAATCTTTATATGCGTTAAACCGTTTACAAATTTTAACCAATTAAAATATTAACTTTATATAATATTTACAGACGTCGCGATGGGGTGTCAAAAATGGCGCTCTCCTTACAAATTACAAACTCTATATTTTTTTCTAAAATTAAATGTTTCGTTGAATTGGGTGTTCAAATTTCCTGTTACAATCATAATAATTTGCGGTTCTAATTACGTATTTAAATTGAAAAATACACAAAGCGGCATTCAATTTAAAAACCACTGTAATTTGGAGGTGTTGCCTAATTTTATGTCACATTTCAAATTATTAGTGTTGCCATATAACACTCCATAAATGCATATTAGCTCACCTGTTATTTCGTCCACGCGTGGGCCAATATCGGAAAGAGATACGCAGAACAAACACCTGATAAACGTATCGATTGTAGTGACTAAAGTCAAGGTTGTTTTGACGAGTCAATATTTGACATCGTCTTTTTTATTTTCATTGCTCCTTTGACGGAAATTTATTTATTTATTTAGGTTCAACAACATTGGATACATAAAGCGATTAAAAGTAATAAATTAAAGTAAAAATAACATTATAAATGTTCCAACAATAAACACAGCTTTCATAACATAAAACCTGCAACCGATTAATTAAATAATAAACGTCACAGAATACGATAAGAATAAAAAAAAGTAAACAATATTAAAACAATCATAATATATACCTTTAAATATATTTTTTAAAGTTTTTACTTTAAATTGCAAATAATTTAAGATTGAAAACTAAATATTAAAAATTAAATAAGATGAAGAAAAATAATATCGTAAAATTATTATTATATGACAGCGAAAGCAGACTAAAAATATTTTAATATAAATGATGAGCGCGCCAATTGACTTCTACTGATCACGCGACTGGTTTATTTATTTTTTTATTTTAATATCACGGTTAAAGATATACTGTAAATAAAAATCATTATTTATTTTAATAATTATAAATCAAATAAACAAACAATAAAAATATATTAATCAATTATAAAAAAACAATTCGGATGGACTTATGTTAAAACGCAAGGCTGTTTTAATATAATACAAGCATGTCAATTTTATAAAAGACAAAAAAAAAAGAAATAAATATTTGTTTACGTAACTGCAAGCTAATACAGGTGATTGGTGAGACGGCAATGATATTAAAGGAGAGCACTCGGTATTCGATTGTCATCATATTTATGTAATTAAATTAGGGTCATAGTTTTCGACCAAATTTTCAAATAAATAGGTGAAGCGTGGATACGATGCTGGCAGCGAACAAATGGCCAGCTGGCGCAGTTTATTGACCCGAAAATACGGCGCGCGCCGTGTCCGCTAGGATACAAAATTTCGATAAAGTTTACTGAGTGATCTTTACTTTAATTTACTTTTTTAGTTTAATGTCTCTTTACTCATTTAAACTTTACTTTAATTATTACATTTGTTCGTTACATATGATCCCTACATAATATGACATCCCCGAATATTGAAGTTTACCAGTAACCGAGTAAGAGGTAAATAATGACAGGTTTTGTATCTAACACTAATAGTTCGGAAAATATTGTTTAGGTATATAGTTTTACGTACGTAAAGGCGCTTAACGTCATAGTTTAAAACCTAAAATTGGCGTTAAATAATTATAATAAAATATAAATTGTACTATCCAGCAATCATAAACCCTTCTAGTTTTATTTATATAAAACATTTTGACTTATTTATAATGGAAATGCGTAATTTGATATTTTTCGTATTGATAAAAGTATCTGACAACCCTAATGACTCACTGAAAAAAATGTGTCAAAAAACAGCTAATGCATTACAAATCTATCAATGTTTCTTTTCTCATAATTTATTACATATATTTAAGACGATGCCTAAAAATGGTACCAAAAGTTCTCACGCATCAAGATGAAAATTATGTAGTAATTATTCTCATAATTTCTTACATAACGCTTCATGGATTTTATTTTTAAACAGGGAATTTAATTTAAAGTATAAAAGGAAAGAATTTTGCTTTACTACATGACGTTTACGCTATCTGTCACAAAGATGTAGAATGCAATAGAAGCTATTTTCTGTGAATCAATTTTTGCGATTTCATCAAAGATCTTTATAAGCCGAGTTTTCTTTACGAAAGTAACTTCAGTATTAGTTAATATAATAAGTCTTATCTTTTATCCAAATTTGTATGGTTTGCCATATAAAAATGGGCATTTTCCGTTATACTGGTATCTTTTATAACTGAGATTAGAGAATAATCCAGATGAAGCGCTGTCAAACGAAATTGTCAAATTAAATGATGCTTACTTTCACACATGTGTGTTTTGACAACTTGTAAAAACGCATACTCCAATGTGTGTGTAAAAATTGCCACAGTAGGAAAAAATTACCAGTTAATTTAAAAAAAAATGCTGAATAAAAAATAAAAAAATGGATT
>JAOCPS010313476.1:0-12873 GCA_025505425.1 Graphium colonna | reverse complement strand
TTGGCCTATCAAATCTGATGTAATGGTTGGGCCCTTGAAGAGTATGTTGACAAACTGCAGACTTATTTTGTCTATTAATTTTTAAATCAGCTATGTGTTCCCTCACCCGTGTTTTTATAGCTCTTTTTGTTTGTGTCAAAAACAAAAAATAATGGTAGATTTCACTGAGGACAAAAAAGGGCAAAGCAATATATCGCTAGCTTAATTCGCAAACCGGCTAACTCCATTTGAGTAATTTTGTCCGGGAAAACATAAAAATTTGTAATATTTTTAAACTAAATCAAAAAAGAATCAAATTCAACGCATAGAGAAAGTAGACAAGTTTTCGAACAAGTATCTATTCAAAAAATTGTGATAACATTAGATTTAAAATGTTTGCAAATCATTTTTGCGAACTCCACGATTTTGACAAGAGTGGAGTTAGTTGGTTTGCGAATTAAGATATTGATATGTATTTTGTTCGGATCAAAGAATTAATCAGGATCGGAAAGAGCTTAAACGTCGGAGATTCGAGACGACTTCGTCAGCGCAATTTGCGTAAAAAGACAAAGGTTTTGTTTTACGTACTAATTATATGATTACTGTCGGTGGATCTATCCGTCACATTGTTCAATTTATGTTCTTCGAAGGTAGAAGCCTCAAACAATTTACTTAATCCAAATGTTATGGCTTTATATATGAAATAAACTGTGAGGTAAATAGTTAATTTCTAAAATAATTCACCAATTAATTTAAAAAAATATATTTAACAGACAATAGTTTCAACATATTTTTATTCATTAAAGCGAAATGGAAATTAATGGCATCACTGTTAACTTCGGTGTAAAGTTTTACAGGCGGCACTAAAAACTGAAGACTGTTAATTAAATTCAGTTGCTGTTATGAAAATTGCTTCTTGAGCGCACGTGTTGCGAGGCGTCGCGTCGTTTGTCTTTTACGCCAGTTTAAACACTCGGCTGAATCCAGTTTAGTATTAACGTATCTGCTATATCACATTCCCTCCTTTTGGGGAGGTATTAAAGTATAATTAGCCTTATGTTTATATAAAATTTATAGCCCAACGCTGCTTTTAGCGTTATAAGTGTAAAATAATATAAAAGTAGGTATTTAATTTTATTATGAGTTAATAAACCAGATACAAGTATATACAGATATTAGTTTAGCGTGAGTTGACTAAGATACTAGCTGATCCCTGCGGTTTGGTTTAGGAATTTGTATGTAATACTCGTAATATGTTCTTCATATAGCAAATAAAATATCTGTTAGTCAAATTTCATACAAACCCATTCATATGTTTTTATGCACATTCCAAAATATAACTATTTGTGATAATCGTATATTTTTAAAATACGTTTACGTTTTCTTATGGAGAAAGAGGCTAACGCGTAAATGGCTCATCTGATGGTAATTGACGCCGCCCATGGATTCCCGAACGACCAGAGGAGTTATCTCTCTAGCTCTCTTTAGCTCTATTTATAAGGTCACTAACTCATATCCATCCGGAAATACCATTGGCGATATCCAAAAGTACTTTCACCGTTTCTGTTTAGTTCATAAATGAACAAACGTTAAAAAAACTTAAAGAAAAGTTTAAGGCAATGCTTGAACTCCCAGCATATTTCTTAGAAAAACGAAGTTTTAATCGATATTTGTTATAGAGGTAACTACCGTCGTCTTAATCGTCTTTTACCTCATAGTTGCATTTACTCAAAGGTCTCAAAACCATACAACTTATTCATAAAGTAGTAGTTAAGCGCAAAGTTGAGCAAGTGGAAAGTTGTACTTAGCATTTATGAAAGTAGCAGTGTGCTTGAAATCGATTCAAACTTATCAACATCTGTGCCCCAGCTTCCCTGGAATTTAAGCTATATTTGCTTTTTTTTATTTTGAACGCTATTTTTAAATTCCGTTTTATATTTATCAATTCTTTATTATATATTATTTTCTTTCTAATTGTATTGATTGTTTAAACATATTTCTCGAAAAGTAACGTACCCATGATAAAGTTTCGGTCACTATGGCATATACCAACCTCTTTATTAAGTACACGGGAAATATATTAGTGCAGAAGTGTATATAAACACTGATGCAATCTTTCTCCGTTCATTTATCCCGATCGATAAAGAGAGAAGGCTCAGGGCCTACGTTTTTATGTACCTATATAAAGTCTTTAGCACCTTTTTTATTTAACTACAGCCTATTCAGTCATTATCAGAGCCGAATTTAGCCTTAGTGCCGCCCCTGAGCAATATAAAAATGCCGCCTCATTGAGAAAAAAAAATGCTTATTTAAATCGACTTACAACAAAGGGGGTTATAAGTTACACACTGTGCATATCTTTGTTATTAACCGTTTTATTTTCCAATTTTCAAAATTATTTTTATTTGAAAAGGTATATATGGTATATATTCAAGTTAGGCCAATATAACTTTCAAAAATAATTTTGCAGCTCCATGATTATTTGCCACCCTGGGCGCTAGCTCGGAGTGTCCGTAGTGTATCCGAGGCTGGTCATTAAACAATAACAATACTTCACATTTAGAGCAATCCTTGACCAAAGAAGTATTTTATTAACAAAACCACAAAATGCGGACGCAAATCCCTACAAACAGTGTAACTTGCCAATTTCAGCCATGTGAACGTAGCGCATGACTTTCAGCCCCTTTCGATCAGTAAGAAGGGTGGGTGGCATAGAGGCTGATCGAAACGGGGTGCCCCGTAGATTATTGCACTAAGCTGCAGTTGCGAAATTAAATTATGAGACCCCAGACTTCCGGGCGGTTATCCCCCGCGCCTTTGATTAAAAATTTATTTAACATTCTTAACAAACAGTCCGTCGATAGGAAATTAATAATCGATCGAAAATGTTGCATTAATCGTATGCTGTTTTTCAATATTATGATTTTCTTTGTTCAGTTCCATAACACTATTCAATATATCTATTAGTTATTCTGCAGTCACGAGCACCTAGTAATAAATCACAATAAACATATACACTTAATATATAGGAAAAAGACCATAAAATTTTAAAATTAAACGAAAATAATATTTCTCTTTATTAATATAAATTCAATGTTGCCCACTGGTCAAAGTTCAAAGACTCTCAATAACGCTAAATCTTGAATAGCTGCTAAATAAAAAAAATAATAAGATCAGTTGCCAAACAAAAAAGTGTGTCTATCGTTTTGAATTTTTGGTGTGTAAAATGGACATAACTATAGATTAAAACTTGAAATGAAGTTAAGAATATAGCTAATAGAAAACTTTTAAGATTTTACACCTAATGCGACGATGCAGCAGAAGAAAACAGACCGGACAAACATTCTTCCTTCACTCCCAAGTTAGATGTAGACAATGTTCTCCAATCTCAAGTAATCCGATTTCACGGACCGTTAATTCGAACGTAGTGTCAGTTAAGGACCGCTTCCACTGTCCGCCCCTGCTTGTTTCCTGAAAACTATAGACTGAAATGAAAATAGAAATGGGAAATGTTTCATTTCAGTAGCTTTAAAAGTATGGGAGCAAAACAAAATGGTTTATCACTATAGATGATACTAGAGTCGATTTGTAATATTACTATTTTTAAATAAAAAATCTAGAAGACTCCTTTGGTTCAGTTACACGTTAAAATGAGATATATGAAAGTACTTATATAATATTAATGATACGATTTCTACCGTCGAGAATCCGTGTCTTTTAAGAAAAGCAATTTACTTTTATGAGGTTCGTAGAAAGATGTAATAAAATATGGAAAACTATTTTAGGCATCTATGAAAAAAATCATCTACCTTACTATAATATTAGAGCTTCATCCATTTATAAGAAATACTCTAATTCGGTGGTCACATTAGATAGATATTGAGGCTGTCATTAAAAAGTATACTTTAGACTAAAAAGATTTCAATCTACTTATTCATATACATAGTGACTGCTAATTCACCTTCAATATTCGAGGATCTTATATATGGGGATCATATATAAAGAATAAATAATCTTAAATGTAAATATTAATTGACCACTGAGTAAAGTTAATCTAAAATTAAGTAATTATTTACGAAAACCATGGGCGTTCTAGCGGACACGGCGCTCACAATAGTATTTTTGGGTCAATGAACTTCGCCAACTGGCCATTTGTTTGCTGCCGACATCGTATCCACGCTTCATGTCTCTAATTTTATTACATAAATATGATGACAATCGAATACCGAGTGCTCTCCTTTAATATCATCGGTGAATCACCAATCAACCCGTATATAGAAAACTTTGCACGCCAATAGAAAATACAATGGATTTAAGAGATAACCATTTTCCACGGACAACAACAATAATTTAATATTTTACACCATCCAATTTTTCATCTACAATAAAAAACTTATTGCGCCGAAACAAGACCTTATTCGCTTTAAAATAAAACATTTTAAACAGGCGGCGTCGATTAGAAGAATAACATTACGATCTCATAAAAGTTACTTTTTAATGTTGCTTATCACATTACGTATTTATTTGCAGACTGTACGTGCGATACTTGAAGCGTGAATTGTGACTCGTTATGAGCTTGCGGTGTTCCGTTCGGCGAAAATATTGTACACGTTTACTTCCGAGTATTCGTTATATCATATCTCTACATGAGCGGAGTGAAACGTAATGTTTATTTTTTTTTCCTTCCACTTTTTTTTTACTTCCACTAATTTTAAAAAAAAACTATAAGTTGTAGTGTATTTTTAGGGCAATGAAAGCTTCTGATTAAAAATTACAGTCTGATCTTAATTTCTATCCGAAACGAAGCAATGATTTTTAAAAATTACGGAGTACTATACAATACGCAGGTCTTATAATAAGGGCAGCATTTTTTAAATAAATAATACCTACATGCACTACAGAAAACATATATGACTAATTTTTTTTAGAAAAACACATTATCGTCGGTATTATTGTAGTTTTGCCGGTTGAGCATAACATCTGACGTATACAGATTTTGCTGAATTGATCAAGCTATGACTATAGCACACAAAATAATGTAATAAAGCAATAGTTATTTCACTTTGTTTGCAACATTTTTCTTTCCTCCTCGGCTCCTAGTAGTCATACCGTGATGTTATATAGCCTGAAGCCTTCCTCAATAAATTGACTATCCAACACTAATAGAATTTCTTAATTCTGACCAGTAGTTCCTGAGATAAGCGCGTTTAATCAAACAAACAAACAAACAAACTTCAGCTTTATAATATTAGTATGTGGTGAGATCAAGAATGAGAGCCGCTTGAAAGGGTAGGACCCTTTTATTTTTTCACGTCTTCCTCTCACAATCATAAATACGACCATAATTCCACTGTCTTATGGCCATTCAAGGTTGGGAACACACGTAATTCTACGGATGTTATGAGGTACGGAATCAATTAAACCGGGCGAGAACAGTCTTCCCAACCTTACTCGACGATATAAATCGGCATTAACACCTATATTTTGACCGGTTGGCGCAGTTGCTAAGACATTGGCTGCGGCGTCGCAGGTCGTGGGTTCGATTCCCACACTGAGCAAATATTTGTAAGACCTACAAATAGTTGTTTCGGATCTGAGTGTTTGTCTTTGTGCAATCTATGTTTGTAAAACGCCCTTGTAACACAAGACTTGGATCTTATAATTGAGGCAGCGTTTTTTAAAAAAAAAAAAAAACAAACAAATAAAAAAAATAAAAAATATGTATTTGTGGAACTCATTCACTGCAAGGTTTAAACGTATCGTGGGACAATCGGCCACGATAAGCAACTGGAGCGGAGCGACCGAAATGAATGCACGTGTGAAATGGGAGTGACAGAATAAAAATTGTATCGTGCTTTTTGCCATTTCGCGATATTTAAGGGTGTAAATATGAAAAAATACAAGTGTGACCCTCGGTCACGTTTTTATTTTTTAAAAAACGTACGTAGTCTCTCTATTGATATAGGACTACTCACGTATTTTTAAAACTTGGCAAATGAGCAGACAGTTCACCTGTTATGTTGTTGTTATGAATATGAATGTTAAGCGATTCTGTCGCTCATAGAAACACAACATCTAAAAAGTTGTGTGTGCGTTGTTAACCCAGGAATTTGGATAGGTTTATTCGGTGGGATAGGTGAGGAATGTATTATGAATTCGGAGGGGAAAGGAGTGCAAAAATAAGAGGGTAGGAATCGACCATCCGACAACACTACAAGTCATGCATACTTTATTCTGTGCTGAGTTTGTGACGGGTGGATGGTACTTCTGCAGACAAATGCGTATGAAAGACGATACCACCTCATAAAATGTCTTTTGGAATCTGTACATTTTATCACTTTTAAAGGAAAATTATGCAGAATAACGAATTGATAGGACCAATCCTATTTAGTATTTTATTATTTAGTGAAAATATTAATATGTGACAAATATTTTAAATAGTATTTAAAAAAATAATTGCACTTCCAGAGTGGTGTCAAAAGTGAAAACTAGGCCAATTACATGTGTATTTTTTGAATCGTCAAAAAAAATATTGCAGGAAATGCTTGTTAAAAAGTGTTTTTATTCATTATTATAAACTTGTATAGCTATAAAATATTTTACAATTTTCTTCTCTCTCGCCCAGGGAGGTACCACTGCTCTTTATAAAGTCGGCACAAAATAAAATATGAATGATGTATTGGGTTGCCGGATGACCATTCCTTCCCACTTGTTTTTCCACTCTTTTCTCCTCTTAGTCCTTAACAGTCCCGACCCGTGCTACAACATAACAACGCATAACATGCAACTCTCCGGATGTTATGCGTCCATGGGCAACGGGATCACTTAAGAATAAGTGAACCGTCTGCTCCTTTGTCGTCCTTTCCATGAAAAAAATCCTTGTTTAAATTAAACAACTGTACGGATTTTATCACGACTTATTTTAAGTTTTATCATCAGACATAAGCACAACACTGCTTGACCTAAAGATGCTATAAGTAGTTACTGCGTAGATCGGACCTAAAATTGATATTCGAGCTAACAGTATGCAGGAATGACAAGTGACTGAAGGACATCAAACATCTCAGTCCTAACATGTACGCTGTAAAAGGTTCGAAACTTCGGCTGATAAATTTTTAAATAAACCGCGATAAAATCCGTACAATTGTTAAATTAAAAAAAAATCTAATATTCGCGTAAGTCTCAGAAACAAAAAAATCCTTTTCTGAAGCCCGCTTGCTCTACCGGTTGATTTGCTTCTAACATGGAGATTGTTCGTTGAATAATAATTGAGCAAAAGAATTTATTGATGGGTGAAATTACACTTATTGGTCTCTAATTTCCAACATTGTTAGGATCGCCCTTTTTGTTAATTAGGATTATATCAGACTTTGAATCGCCTAAGTGTTCGAAAAGTTTCACGATGTGACACATGACCCTAATACGGTTCCTTCCATAGTCCTGTCCACGACCTTTGTCTTTGTAGATTGGAATAATGATCCTTAATATCTAAGAGTTCGGTAAGTATGCGGTTAAAAAGGTACGTAAGTATGCTCACAACACAAACACCCATCGATTTCCGCGCTTCAACCGGTTTATCATCAGGGCCCACGGCCTCTTATGTTTTCATTATGCGAAGACAATTTTGTACCTCGTCTGATGTAAAAGGCGCAACAAGTCCTGTGTTAGGAGGCAGTCCTAGGGGACACACATCTATGTTGTCAGTTAAGCAACTCGGGCTGCTTCGCAAACCAGAGTGCCCATTGAGTCTTAGATCCAAGCTTAGAGCGGCCTCACGGAATTCGTCTTTGGTATTTTTTTTTAAAAAAAAACCGTTTGATTTTGGGTCTGCTTCGCTCGGGCACTTTCTTCGGTATTTTTTTCCTTCTGGAAAACTTTATATTTTTGTATGCCAATTTCTAGACAACGCTTGTTTTTCCAAAAGTTCGCTACATACGGGTTAAATTTCGCTATATTTCGGTCGGTTATATTCGGTCTAATGAATTAATATTCTCTATCAATTAAAAATAAATAAAAATAAAGTCCTCCGGACCGAATTACAGCCGCGGTGGCCAATCTAATCTGAGATTAGCCAACTGTGCAGAAGATATTATATTGCGCAAGTACCACGGAGGCGGTAAAATAAAGTGCAATTAATAATATTGGCATACTAAAATAGGAAGTGTCCCAGAAGGAAAAAAATACCCTTTCTTCATTGGTTTTACCAGCATAAGCATGACAAGAATGCGGTGTGGAGAGGTGAGGCTTTCGCTAGTATATGTAAAGTCCTTCTTATGGGCAAATAGTCTATATGGGTGGAGTGAACCCCACTTTTGTAAATTATAAGAAACTCGGGTTTTTCTGGAAGAGGTGTTCACGATAGCCTGATTCAAAGCGAGACCGGTGCCGAAAATTGATTTGACCTCTGCTCAGGTTTCTAATATTACATGAGGTGACTGTCGTCGGACCCCCCAAAAGCTTGAGAGGAAACTACGGTCGCCAGAGCCTAGTTCGTAGTCCAATTTTATTTTTATTAGCCCAGCATGGTGAACCACAGGCCGATGGGGTTAGCTTAAGTCCGCGAGATGTTATTCGGATCCCTAATAGTCGGCGCCTTGTCGAATTTGGTGAGGACCTACCCCAGAAGCGTCATGTACGGTAGCGCCCACACCGCGCACCTCACCGCAATACAAACTTCTCTCTTGCAACACGTCCGTTCCCTCCGGCACCCGTCTTAGCGTCATCTATCTCCTATAATAACTTATAATGGGGTATGAGTGTATACGCATCTGTGCATTAAAGTCTTTTATGCCATGTGTACTAGTTTGTTTGTTGATGGCTAGATGTCATGACCAAAAGCCTTCCAGATGGTCATAAAGCTTTAAAGCCCATTGAAAAATGCGTCTTCAGAATCTTTTAAAGCACTCCCCACTTAGGCTCTAATTCTTGTTAATTCTTTTCTGCTTCTGTAAATAAGTTGGCAATGGTGCGCTCCCCAGGTAGTAACAGAGGTTGCCCCAGAGGAAGAGGAGGAAGTGGAGTTCGAAGTGAAGCCACCGCACCTGTGCGCCGACGGCCACTGCCTGGTGTACATGCAGCACGCGGCGCGGCTGCGGGTGCCCCTGGCGCTGGAGTCAGCCCAGCCCACCAACCTCACCGACAACGGGACGGACGTGGCCAATGCCACGGACGACGGCTGGTGCACTTATCGTACGCAAGTTTATACGACTGTATAAATGGCCATGGCGGGCCAAGGTGTCTTTATTAGACACATCACGGAGATGTTCAGTTTTAAGTTTTCTGTGGGCAGCTTATTGTAAATAAGAATACTATAATAAAGATAATAATATAAAATTAAATAAATTAGAAAATAATATACAATAAACGAGATCTAAAGGATTGGCTGATACCACACTCATTTTTGCTTGACGGATTTTTAAAGACATTATAAAAGACTTTTTATTTTTCCTTTCATATATAATCTAATATAGATATTTTTTTTTGTAATATGACCTTTTATAAAATATTATTTTGTTAATCAATTTAACTATGACTACTTTTGAATTATATCACGTATGTAATGAACTTATTTCGTTTTAAAATTCTGTTTTATTACTCATTAAATCATTCTTTTCGGATGCCGAACCTGGTGCACATGAGTTCTTTCGTAGCGTTCAATAATTTCCATGTACCATATACCGTGTTATAATGCGAATAAATAATTATTCTATTCTATACCAAAGAAAATGATTATCTATCATGATGAAAATAAGGAATTATTCCGATATTTTGTACATCGGTACATGTTTTGACTCAAAAGTGGCATCTCCTCAAAGCGATCACTTGGATTGCAGGCGGTCCGTTCCAATGCCTGGTGCCTTCGGAGCGGCTGGCCGAGGTGCACCAGACGGACGTGCCGTGCCGGGCGGCGGTGCGCTGCCAGGTGCTGGACCCCTACGACGAGCCCGACGCCGTGCTCTCGGACGCCGAGTGCCGCCTGGTCGTCGGCGACCCCTCCTACACCTTCTGGACCTACTTCCTTATAAGGTAGGCTTGAGCTAATATAAGTCACAGCCTATTGTCAACTTGTAACACTGCTAGGCATACGCCTCTTTCTTACAGACTATATAAAACATAGACCGCCATGCGGCCTCAGTTCGGATTGACAGACTATGAAGTTTGTCCTATACTCATGTATGAAACACGAGTATCTTTGAACTATTTTATTGATAATTTCTCAGGTGTGAAGATTTCCTCACGATCTCTCAATGAATTAACAAATTGATTGGTTTAATAGTAAAGTTTGACCGCAGTTTCACCTCTAATAAACAGAAATCAAATTTGTTTGGGAATTTTTTTACTTTTATAAACAAAAGTTGGACAAGAGACAAATGGTTCTTTTCATTTTAAGTGATTTTTACCCATAGACACCTACAGCATCAAAGATGTTAACAATGCTTAATCAGTTTTAACAGGTAGAAGACGTGAGAACATATTCAAAATTGTGTATGATAAAATCAGACACACCTGTCTTAAATCACTTGGTACGAGAGGTTGCCGGATACTAACTACTAGAGGTTAAGAAACCGAATAATTAAAAACTTATTGGGTGTAAAAGTGAAACCTCCTTAATAAAGGTTAACAATCAACCATACTTGTTTGGCAAGATCTACCGCCCGTAGTTTGGAGCAGTTGCTGTTGCAGAGAATAATTCTCTGAATCGGATTGTCAGAAGTTCGATTTCTGCAGCAACCATTCCACCACAACGCAGCTGGTCCGAGTGATATCCTATCTTGTGACCCAGTGTAACCGGGATCGCATCTATCTGAGGTCCTTTTCGCAATAGAAAAGGCCTTTGACAGAATGTTACACGAGGGCCTCCTGTACAAGATGCTCCACAGAATCACCATCGCACGCTCGCGCAGTAGCCTCCTGGATGGTCGGAGGTTCGTTGTGCACGTCGATCGAATATATTCAGCGATATAGTGCATCGAAGCCGGTGTTCCCCAGGGTTACTGTCCGTCGCCACAACTGCATGCGGTGTTCACCGACCATATTCCCAACTTGTAGTAGAGCGATTCCGACTGGGATGACTACGTGGGCCCTTAATGCAGACAACGGCGTCTTCTTTACGTGTTCATGTAAGACGGCAAATATGGCGAGGAAATTGCAGCATCAGTTGGACCTGCTGCCAAATTGGATGGACAGAATGCGGATGTCAATCAACTTCGATAAGACAATCGCTACCTGCATCCGGCGCATCAGGGATACGCCCATGCTTGAGTTGCACGGTCAGGCAATCCGTTATATCACCACCGTAGGATCACCGACCACATCAGATGCCGGATAGACCACCCACTACGCATAGCCCCTCAGTTGGACCACTCGGTCCGACGGGTCAGAGCAGCTCGAGCTATGCTATCACTGTTTTGCTTTCTAAGTTACTGGTAAGAGTGGAACTGTCTATCTTCAAGACATACATTCGCTCTCGCCTGACCTATGTACTTTCTACGTGTTTCAAAATATAAAGGTACAGAACAGTGTATATGAAATTATCCTTAATGCACAATCTATTATAGGTAAACATCACAATTAATATGTAAGCTTGACACATTGTTAAAAAGAAACTAAAAACAATGACAATAATATACCAAGAAATAAAAACATGTAAAGAAATGACAACAAATAGCACATGTAACAAAAAAAGTAAAGCAAACATTACGGTTATATTAAATCTAGAGTTAGAATTGCTACTAAAACTAGGTTTTAAAAATTAATTAACTGTTAACAGAGCGCTATCAAATTTTCAAAGCAAACTCCAGCATTGATATTTTAAATAATGTTGTAGCGGCCGTATATGTGTAATGTAAAATAGGTCCTGGTGATTTTGAGCAAAGTGTAAGATGCCTCACAAACCTTTTTTGTATTCGCTCTATGTTAAGGGCATGGGTTGCACACTGTGGGCGCCACACGATGCAGCCGTGTTCTAAAATTGATCGAACATAACTGTTGTACAATAATATTTTATTAAACATCTTTCCATTGCGTAACATCTTTGATACCTTCTTAGTTATATGATTTTTATGGGGAACAAAAGACAGTTTTTTATCTAACATCATACCTAAGTCTTTAATCCTTTCAACTTCTCCCTGCTTTTTTTCTTGTACGTCATAAGAAGATGTAATGATGTGTTACTTTCTCGTAAATTTAATATGCGCGCATTTATTTATGCTAGTGGTCGCCCAGTGGTCGAAATTCGACCATACTTCATTTAATTTATAAGGTTAATCATTATTAAGGTTTTATTGTCAAAGACTATAATTACAATTTCAATACCAAGATTAATATTAATTTGTCTATTTTTCAAACAAATTATATAAATGTCTGCTATATGTGACGGGACTGAAATGCAATTATTCTTTAGGTATGTTACTTACATAATTGTGATGAGATGACAAAAAAACGTAATATGAAACTTAAATATGCCAAAAAATTCATTATAATGAAATATACTTTTAATATTTATTTCATTAAATAAATGACGTCCATTGACTTTTCGTCATTTTTAAGTCATCAGCGAATGAAAATTGAAAAGAATTGCGAAAAACAGTAGGAAGGTCGTTGGTGAAGATGTTGAACAGTATTCTTTGTAAAGCCTTGAGGAACCCCTGATGTTACGGAATATGTCTGGGATATAAATCCATTAACAACAACAAGCCATGTCAATAATTCACCGATGAATCCATAATGGTACAGTTTATTGAGCAGAATATCATGTGGCACTCGATCAAATCCTTACAGAAATCCGTGTAAATAGCATCTAATTGATGATAAAAGATGTTAAACAGCCTTTTGTCAGGTGTAAATAAAGCACGTGCATATAACGGTTGGGTTATGCCCGTCCTCGTATATACC
>JAOCPS010313366.1:0-12874 GCA_025505425.1 Graphium colonna | reverse complement strand
CATTTCTACCATTTTGTTTACCCATAACATCCCACTCCATATCCTTTATCCCGTCACAATCCTATCCGATAAGACTATTTTATCAAATTTGCCTAGTTGACAACGCACTCACAACTCTCGAAATGTTATGTATGTACATGGACGACGGTATCGCCTAACATCAGATGAACAATCTGCTCGTTTATCTCCCTTGCTATATAAACAATATAATAATGCTAGAGACTTTTTATTTGTTTGTTTAAATTAAGTAGATTCTGGTGTGATTTATGACAAATAATTTCAGCTATCTATCTTCTTCTTCCTCCTAGCCTTTTCCCAAGTTAGTTGGGGTCGGCTTCTAATCCACCCAAATATTATCTGAATTTCAGTTTTTACGGAGAGCAACTGGCATCCGACCTCCGCAACCTAAAGGGATAAGCTAAATTCGAAAGATGGATTAGTTGCCAGGATATTTGAAGGCACTGACATCCTATAACGACTGCCAAAGATGACCTGGGCAACCGGGACCGACTTTTTTCATGCCCATCCGACGCATGGATCATCTTTCTTTTCAGGCAATCGGGTAATCAGCCCGCATTGCCTTAACCCAACAAAGAAACAACAACACAAAGTTGTTGTCCCCCCGCGGGGTTCGATCCCGCGACCTCCGGTTTGTAAAGCAAGCGCCCATACCTCTAGACTACGGAGGCGGAATTTCAGCTATCTATCATCTCGCTATTACGATTAGGAGCCGTGCAGCTATAACAGCTGGTTAAGAATTAAATGAATACGTATAGCTTAATCTAATTCATTTTTTATAGTGTACTATCCAATGATCAAGAGTGTACGGAAAGTCTTAATAAAGGAAAGACTGCATATTAGTAAGTCACCTGACTTAGTAACTGAACTTTTGCTGTCAATTTATTGCATTACCGTTAAACATTTACCAAACATTTATAAAAATAATTTATAATGCAATAAAATTGAGTTAAACTTCTTTATGGTAAGAATCACAAACATCCGAAGAGTTGCATATACAATTTAAACATTTTAAATTAAACAACTTTACGGATTTTATCGCGATTTCTTTTTAAATTTTATCACCCGACGTTTCGAACCCTTTACAGCGTTCATGGATAGTTCTACCCGTGACCAAAAAAAACCGTGGATAGTTCTAACCGCGATAAAATCCGTAAATGTGTTTAATTTAAAATGTCAAATATTCGCGTAAGTCTTAGAAATAACAATGTAAACATGTTAATTTGTATGAAATTGATTTCTATGGAGGACATTTCATGAACATATTAATGATATAATTTATTAATGACGAGAATATTTCTTGGTTGGACCTATATCCACTTGTTTTTGATGACTAATCCACAAATTAAAGTAAACGATGTCTTAAATCTAACAAATAGGTAAGTAATCACCCGGGAAGTACCACCGCCCTTTATAAAGTCGGCATAAAATAAAGCATGCATGACTTTGGGGATGCCGGATGGCCATGTCTACCCTTTTCTTTTCCCATTCCTATACCCTCTAGATTCTAAATCCCGACCCCGTCCTATCCAATAAACCTATTCTGTCTAATTTCCTAGATTGGCAACGCACTCGCAACTCTCCGGATGTTGCATGTGTCCATGGGTAAACTGTCTGCTCGTTTGTCTTCCTTTCCATACAAAAAAAATTCAATAGTCTTACTTGTTATGTATTTTAATGTATTTATAAAAAGTGTTTAATGTATTTATAATACTCATAGCAACTTGGTTGATTTGTTGTCATGTTTTTATTTATTTCTGTACCAGTCTACATAAGGGTGGAACAGAAATGATTTGGTATATTACATAGTGTGGATTTTCATTTATATTAAACGGTATACAAAACATACATTATTAAAATAATACACAAAATACATAAATATAATATAATATATATTAATATACATACATACATATACATACATACATATACTACATATATTAATTAATAAATTTAGATATGTTGAGAATCTGATGACACACTTTTAAGAAAATGCTCACGTAGATTTTTAAACAGCGCAAGACTTTTGTGATGTTTGTACGCGATATTTTGGTGAAAATGAAACGAAAAAGGCCTTTATTTTTAGTCACAGTTGTTACATTAATATTTTATAGACTAAACAATGACAATATCGCCATTAGGCATGGGCCGTTTCACTATTTTTTCACTTGCTATCGGTTATATAACGTTATTGTTTCATACAAAGAGAACGTTAAATAACCGATAGCAAGTGAAAAATCACTGGAATGGCTCATGCCTAATAGCTATAGTGAGAAAACGGAACTTGCACTAGGTAACCGTGTAACAGACTTCCGGTATCGGACTTATTTCTGTTTTATGTCCTCACGTTCCTACAACCTAACCCAAGCTACGCCATCCATCATCACGACGTTAATCAACTTAACGCGCAACGATGTTTTAATTAAAATTGAAATTGTTAACGGGCGGCGGCAGATGCCTTAGTATTAGAGGGCCCGATTCAGGGCTATTTATTAGTCTTGTCACGTGCTCCGCCAAATTTATCCAGTTTTGGTGGAAATCCGCTCGACTCTAGCCTGACGCGGAGCAGCATGCGCCGCAGATTAAACGGTGACGTGCCGAGCTTCATGATTTAGGATTTTATAAAATTAAAAACGAATTTAATAAAATAAATTTTGTTTACGTACCCAAGACACTGTGAATAATAGATATCTAGCACAGACATTGTGGAATGCATTATAATATAAAATCACTCGAATGTTTTTTTTTTAAACAAAAAAAACCTATCGAAATTAACAAATTCTTATTGATACACCAGTGTTACATTCCACTATATTTTCCGTCATTCCATTAGGTTTTTTTTTATGGTAAGGATGACAAACGAGCAGACAGTTCACCTGATGGTAAGCGATCCCGTCGACACACACAACATCCGGAGAGTCACGAATGCGTTGTCAATCTGAGAAAAGGGATAGAATAGGTTTATTAGATATGATGGGGTCGGGATTTGGAGGGGAAATGAGAGGAAAAAGATAATTGGTAGACATGACCAACTGGCATCCCCAAAAGTCATGCATACTTTATTTTATGCTGACTTTATAAGGGCTGGTGGTACTTACTTCTCCGGGCGAACGCGACCGTAAAAGTGCAACATAAGCTGTTAAAAGCTGTTGTGCTCTACCACCTTCAAGGTGACTTAAATCTACATGACTAAACAACCAATCATTATTTGTTTAGCTTTTAAATTCAGTTTGATATACAAAGCAGTCTACAAATTCACAGCTCGAAACCTTTTCGAAAGCCAACGCGGTGCGACTACTTAAAATAATAATCCTTGCAAAGTCCCGACATATCCAACGTAATATGTCCTCAGCCTTCTGACGACGTATCGGTACGTGTTCAAATTACCTACCGTAGACGTATGTAGCAAATCGCGTAGCACCTCAGACGTAGCTAGTCTACATGTCAAACGACTATTGTTCTTGCTGTCACGTCCTACAAAGTGCTGAAACCTAAATTTAATCAAATGACAAAGAGAACAATTTTCCGAGCCGAGAATTGTTTCACGCGTCAAAGGCATATAGGCTTTTACGTTTTCATAAAATAAGATCTACACAAATTTAGGTCGCAATATAGAAAAAAATGTTTCAATTTAGTCCTAGTTTATAGGTACATTTTCCAATGCTTTGTTTAGGAAAATCGGATAACGTTTGAAATTCATGTCGCTCTTATTTTGATAAAAGGAATTTTCTGGAAATATTTTAATCGCTAGAACAAAAATCACCGTTAAAGATTCCATCAATTAGATGTTATTTTATAAAAGTCTGTTATGATTTTTATCTTTTTTTTTTTTGGTAGAAATTCTTTAGCAAAATGTATAAACGAGGTCATTTCAGGTGTTTTCTTTCCAACAGAAAAAAACCTTCTGAAATTATAATTATCCAAAAACGCTGTATCCAAATGTAGACTTATATATTTATAACCACAACAAATAATAAAAAATATTTAAGTCAAATTAGGAACGTTGTCAGTTTAGCAGATCAAAAAGATCGTATGTAAAATTTCTAAATAGTTATTTGACACTCTTCACTCAATTCAATAAAAAATAATATTTATATCAGTAATGAATTTCATAACTTTGCGTAAGGTACAAGAACTATTTTCTAAAATTTCATAACCTGCTTTCATTGTCATAAAAGGGACCAAGATCCTAGAAACCTATTACATATTGATAATGTGTCTACACTAATCTAGTATCCTGCCTAGCCTTATTCCGAAATTACTTTGGGGCGGCTTTAAATCCAACCAAACATTACCCGAATATCAGTTTTTATACAGAGCAACTAGCATCTGAGGCATAGCATCAAAGGGATAAACTGTATTGTAAGGATGGATTAGTTGTCAGGATATCTTAAGGCACTGACATCCTTTAACCACTGCCAATGAACAGGATCGACTTTTTACATGCCCATCTGACGCATGGATCATCTTTCTTTTTCAAGCAATCGGGTGATCAGCCCGTATTGCCCTCACCCAACCACGAAACAACAACATGACGTCATTGTCCCCCGCGGGGTTCGAACCCACGACTGGGGGTTTGTAAAGCAAGCGCCCATTCCGCTAGGCTATGTAGGCAGTGGCACAGGACTAAACTGAAAATTATGTTCTATCTTATGAAGAAAAATTAATTATTAAAGAGTTCATTCTTACTGCTTGATTAGGTATTAAAAATCAAATAGGGAAATTTCTTATTCTTAAACCTGTTTACAAGATAACATAATACGAGTACAAGTTTATTTTCGCAGAAAATTATAAAAACCGACTTCACACGCCTTAAAAGTGAACTTTCGAAATATATCTTCTACGTTATTTTGATTAAAAACTTAGTAGTTTACTTATCCAACTTTTATAAAAAAATTGTGGGATTATTGTGAACCCATGAGATAAAAAAAAATATTTTTACAAATCAGCTTATAAGTTGTTAAGATATTTGCGAACATTCCTAAATGTTGTTATTTTTATTTAAAAAAAACTAGTCAACTGATTTTTTTTTTAAATTTTATGGGACTATCTACAAGAAATGCTCTATCGTATAAAAAAATATTTTTTGAAATTGGTTCATAAATGACGGAGCTACGCCGAAAAACACAAAAATTCAATTCCGTTAGGTTCATTTAAAAGAAAATCAACTGAACCGATTTTTCTGAACGTTTTATGGGACCATTCCGGAAGAGTATTCTATAAGAAAAGAATTTTCGAAATCGGGTAGATATGCGCGGAGTTCCATAAAAATATATAAACAGTCGAATTGAGAACATTTCTCCTTTTTTGAAATCGGTCAAAAACGGGAAAGATTTGCTATAAATCTATATTTCTTTATTTGTATCTGAAACGGTATTTGATGTGTATCAAATCGTTTCCTATCTTGTATTATTCAACCGGCTAAGGTTTTTCGAAAATAAATTAGGGGTCAAAACTTTGTTATCTATGCAGGGACGCATGGCGCATCCTAATAGGAGAGTCCATAGGAACAGCTATGGGTTTGGTAAGAAAGTATATTGAGATCGCCGCGGGTCACAACCCTTGGAAGGTTGTGAATTATTTCGCAACATTTAAATGTATTCTTGTCGTTTCCTATCCTTTCCTGGTTTTGTTTGACTTAAATATATTGTTTCATATTAAGTTAATACCATGATTTTTTTCACTAGCTACAAGAAAAGTAATTATACTTTATATTTTTAATAAATTTCGTCTCTCTCTCTCTCTCTCTCTGACTTACCTCTCTCTCTTATTTTGAAAAAAATGTAATCCTGTAATCACATCATATCAAGTTTAGACTTTGAAATTTTTGAATTATATTCCCTCAGTTACTTTTAATAAAAATTTAAAAAATTTCTTCATAAAAATCACTCATACTTTAACTCTTTCTAAGCAATAAGAATCTACTTGCAGTGATAGCAGAAAATATTGCAAATTTTACTAGGTAAATATATAAGATTATAAAACTATAGTGAGCTCCTACATCATTAGATACTTATAAAGGTTCCAATGATCATATAATAGCTTACAAGGACATAAATTACACAATTCAGGATATTCTTATCAACACAAAAGTGTAGCAGTAAATACAAAGAACCATCAAACTATCATGAAATAGAACAGAAAGCTCTTTTAAAAGCTAATAACGAATCTGAACCAGATATTGCAAACGTCTATTGGCGACATAGCCGCTTGCCATCTAGTAAGTTGAATTTTGTTATGTTCATAATATTGTAAATCTTTCATATATTTTTGTTCTTATGGTAATTGCCATCAGCAACCACAGGACAGGCTTGCATTACTATATACTGCTCCAGGTAGTAGTGCATAACATCTTTTCACAGCTTTAGCTGCATTTCTACGCCCGCGCTCGCTCAGGGAAGTACCACCACCATTTATAAAGTCGGCATAAAATAAAGTATGCATGACTTTTGGTGATGACGGATGGCCCGACCGCATACTATCCAATAAATATATAGATCCAATTTGTCCAGGTCAACGACGCACTCACGATTCTCTGGATGTTGCGTGTATGGGCGACGGGATTGCTTACCAGGATTATCGGGTGAACCGTCTGCTCGTTCGTCTTCCTTTCCATAACAAAAAACATGACTGTATTTTGGAAATATACATATTTTTATTTCTTTTTATCTCGATAATTACCTAAAAATTACCTTAATAACTCGCATTCTGCAAACTGAAGAGCAACAATGTACTTGAAGATACTCGTACATGATATTTCAAACTAGTCAGTGGCAGAATCCTATTTGTCACATTGTCGTGAGCACGTCACTTAGGCACAGTCACAGAGCGCGGTAAATCAACCACGCCTTAAGGCCACCCACACACGGTGCGGTTACTTTAATGGGATTAAAATCTCCCATTCCGCTAACCGAGTTTCGCCTCTATCGTTGATATTCAACACGCGAACAATTGTTTTGGTGCTGCTTTAGTAAGATAGAGCTAACGACACTCCAAGTAATCCTCGCGTGAACTTGCTTAACCGAATCACGACGGTCTCGTTACACCAATTTGGGTAAGACGACCTTCTGCAATGTAGAATATTATCATATGTGTCCTGCAAATGTTGTATCATCTTCCCACCTCGATCTCCATTGTCGTTAAATAGATGTTGTTTTTTTCATAAAACATTTTTTTTTAGACTTTAACGAAATCAATTTAATGTCCTCTTCGATCAAAGAAAAAATCGAAGCAAATTAAATACATTTGATTTTAAAGGCTTCCAAATAATTCTCTCAAAATTCTTCTTTTACCTTCACAATTGTAAAAGAGCCCATTCCAAATATGTTACAATAACTCAAACTTCGTCAAATCTTTACAGAATAAAAATTCATCCAATGTTTATTTTGAAAATTAACTGGAATAAATGGAGCTAGAATCGACGACATTTTTACTAAACATGAGATGAAGTTTTGTCTATAAATAAAACAAAACATTTTTATTTTACGTCTCCTTTACTCCGCCTCCTTAACCGGAGGTCGTGAGTTGAAACCGCTCGAGGGGACAACTACTTTGTATTGTTGTTTCTTGGTTGTTTTAGGCAATGCAGACTAATCACCCGATTGCCTGAAAAGAAAGATGATCCATGCGTCGGATGGGCATGCAAAAAGTCAATCCCGGTTATAGGCCCGGGCGTCATAGAGCGTTAGTGTCTTCAAATATTCTAAAAATTTATCTATCCTTCGATTTCAGTATATCCCTTTGGATTGTGGAGGTCAAATGCCAGTCGTTCTGCGTAAAATCTGAAATTCAGGTAGAATTTGGGTGGATTAGAAGCCAACCCAAGTAACTTGGGGAAAAGGCTAGGAGGAAGAAGATTTTTATTTTACGTTCAAATGAAACGATACGATAATAAAACCTGAAAAAACCTTGCCTTGTTCTAAGAAATCATCCTATCGATCAATAATGTAAATAAATCAGCAGCCTTTAGGCACTCGGTAAGTTGTGGGTCAAACTTTGTTTTTCTTATGTTCTACAACGGCATGTAACGCATCCTAATAAAGGGGTTCTCTACCGGAACTATCGGCTCAGTAACTGGGTCGCTTATTTTGTGATTTTTTTTTACTTTCCATCATAGCACTGTTGTTAATAATTTTTCCATATTTTAGTTATTTTTGTAATTAAACGCTACATTTTTATTAGTATTGAAATTTTGAAGTGGTCAATTCATTTATCTCTTGCTTCTTATTTCGTAACATTTAAATATCATCACTTAATTTTACTAATGCTTCTTAACCATTCCGACTAAGCTCTAGACGTGTACTGGAATAGGGTTCGCGAAAATAGGCTAATGGGGCTTATATTAACGCTATGTACTTTTTTTATCTTCAAGTCCTTTATATTCAACATTGTTATGACTAAAAAAGTTTATTTTTACAGAAAAATACTAAAATCGACTTAAAAGTCTTGAAAGTGTGCTTACGAGACATATTATTTCCGTTATTTTAAGATTAATGATGTATTATACATACCACCGAGAAGACGTTTTAATTTTTTACGGGACTATTACAAAAGTATACACATTCAGATAAATAATAATTTTGAAAATTGGTTCCCAAATAACGGAGTTTTGCGCGGACATGCATTTAAAAAAACAGAAACATCCGAAGTCGAAAGAAAATTGCCCGTACGATATTAAATAATATTTCGTGTGATAGAAATAAAAATGAATAAACAAGACCCTAACAATCGGCCAGCGGATAAGCGATGGAATGGAAAAATTATTTAAATCCGGGACCCGGGTTGTCGCAGCCTGCGGCGAGTATCGTTTGGCCAATCGATTGATGCTAAGTCTTCGTATTACAATTCTACCCATGATGTTGTGTAGCGAAGTAGACGTGTATTGTTTACGCAGATTGTAATACATTTTTATTTTATCTCTGAACTTCAAAAATTACTTTATTTCCCCTATTCATACAACGATTTGTGACACAAGATAATGTATACATGGAGACCTTTGCCCTTTTTCATCTTCATTTTCATTTGACGGATCTCTAGGTGTGGTGTGGTGATTTATTACTATATACTTGTTTGTAGACCAAGTTGTGTTGTGTGCATAATATTTTTAAAAGTGTTTATCATCTCCGGTAACTATATCTTTTTAGATTTTTTTTCTTATCCTTTATTGTATACAAAATATACACATAACAAATTAGGACATCAAAAATACACAAAAGTACTCTTCTAGCAGACCTACAATACGTTGAAAGATGACAATATACAGGATAAGTAAGTAGGTGTGGACAAACTAAGACTTATAACTAATTTGGTTACCGTTGATATTTATATATATATATATATATATATGCATTTATGTATGTATGTTTAAACATATGGTATTTAGTAAAATGTACTTGTTGAATCAATTTTATGTATTTTATTAAATATGTATATTATAACAGAATTGCAAATTTTGTTTCTAATAGACTTTATGCACACCTACTTCATTTTCTCTGCATCACCCTTAGGTTGGCTGGTAGAGAATGCCTATGTGTAATTTGTGTAAAAAGTTTAAATAAATAAATAAATAGATATTCCATTTCTTTGAACGTTTAAATGATACTCATTTACTCTCTTTTTTTTTTTCTCTTTACGGAACGAGCATGTCTGTATTTATCCTACATGACTATATATTTTTCGTCATAATTTAAACTTAATACCATTTCTAATTTTACTTTTGCATTTGCTTCAACTTAGAGCAACAATATTTAACTTTGAATTATTTTTGTGTATATTGCCGACCCCTGAAACTGGATGTTTTTTTTTTATGGAGAAGGAGGCAAACGAGCAGGCAGCTCACCTGATGTTAAGTGATCACCGCCGCGCATGGACTCCCGCAACACCATTAAGAAAAGTTACAAGAGCGTTGCCGGCCTTTAAGATAAGAGAACGCTCGAAAGGTCCTTAACTCGTATCGGCCCGGAAATACCGCTGGCGACAATTCATTTTCTTCCAAATGCCGTTTTGTCTTTGGTGTAATCCACCTCATGTCCTTTCATGTGTTCCTTCTGAATGTACTAGCTCCATCTAAGTAAGTTTAGTCTTCTCCAAGACAAAATATTTCATATATAGCCTGGTCAGGTCACCAAGAAAAAGTTCTTACGGTAATTTCGGCTTGTTCAGAACTTCTCGTGTTACAGAACCATTTTCAAAGCTCATTAGCGCTAAGTGAAAATTTTAATCACATTAAAACTCGTGTGTTGGTTGTTTCTTTGATAGCGGAGTAAGTTCTTTAGGTTCTTGAGACTGGTATCTGTTCGTATCTTCCGTACAAAATATACAGTCGCTGATGCGCTTTATGCTTTACCTTTATTACATAGCCGTAGAGGCATTGAGATACGCAATTCTCAGCAGTAAAAGGATTTGAAATAAAACATTTCAGAATGCAGAGCTTACTTTTAAGCTATTGTGCAGTTTTTAAAACATGTTCGTGAGACAGAAGGACCCCAAAAATATGCTACGTGTATTAATGTTATAATCAATAATTGTTTCTGAGAAGTATTTTGACAGGGTTTATTTTAAAATTGTATCACCTGACGTTTCGAACACTTTATAGCGTTAATGTTCACTGATAGTTACTGCGTAGATCGGACTAAAATTAACATTCAGCCTGATGGTGAGCAGGATTGACAAGCGTCAACATGACATCATACACCTCAGTCCTACCCGTGAAGAGTTTGAAACATTGGGTGATAAAAAATTCTATAAATCCCGACAAATTCCATAACGTTATTTGACGGAAGAAGCCACGGGAAGCAGCTAGATTTTCTATAATTTTTGTCTATATGACTATAAATTCTTCACAACTTAACTTACTTAGGGCTGCGTGGTGGATCCTATAGCCCACCATGCGATTTTAGTGCGGACTGGTGGACTCCACATATCTTAGAAATATTATTCGGTTTCCTCACAATGTTTTCCTTCACCGAATAGCACGTAGTAAACCAGCACTTAAAATTGGCATTAGAAAAATTACAATTTCATTGGTGCCGGGGATCGAACGGGGTTCGAATCAGCTATGCGTCGAGTAAACAAGTACAACAAAATTTATATATAAAATAATACTTTGGCTAAACTTACAACTTAATTATAATAGTTCGGAATAATATTTGTTTTTTAATTTCATATAATATAGTGTAAAATAATTAACAGATGGACAAAATTAATTTTAATAAATATGAACATTGCTTAATAAGCTCATTGATACAAACTTTCGTATTCTGATATATTCTTACTACTAGTATATAAAATTTTAGGTTTAAATGCCAATTTCAGTGTAGTTTCTTCTATCTGTACGAGTTTTTTTTGTGCATGCTGGCACCGTAATCTTTACAAATGGGGTAAATGAAAACAAAAAAATTACATTTACTCTTATGAGAGATGTTGAATCGTTCAATGTGTTAAAAGTGACACAGGCCTTATAAGCTGAGCCGCTTATGCATTTGATTGCTAATTAAATGGAAAAAGAAATTTAAAAAAATATAGAAACCAAATATCCATAACAATATAATAAATAAATAAAGTCTTCCTGACCGAATTACGGCCACGATGGCCAATCAGATCTGAGATTAACCAACTGCGTAGGAGATATTATAGCGCACAAGTGTACACGCAAACACAGTTGCACTCTCTGTTCCTTTACTCTCATAGCCCGATGAAACGGATAGCCAACACGACTGGAAAGAGATCAGGCGCAGGAGCGACTTTTTTACATGCCCATCCGACGCATGGATCATCTTTCTTTTCAGGCAATTGGGCGCATTGTCCTAATCCAACCAAGAAATAAAACACAAAGTCATTGTCATGGGATTCGAACCCATGACCTCCGATTTACAAAGCAAGGGCCCATACCTCTAGGCTACGGAGGCGGTAAATATTATAATATACAAGCTGCAGTTGCGTATAAAATACTTTCTTTAATAGATTTAAAATATTAATACGAAATTTGTTGTTTCTATGGAATCGTGCCACAGAATTAAATTGTTAAACTGAAACAACGTCAACGTCATATGTTGATTGTGATAATTTCATGCATTAAAATTACTAAAATCTCGATTAAAAGAGGGTGGGGAGGGGGAAAGGAGACCAAAAAATACTTCGCGATCTACTTTATACAATATATACAAATAAAAACTTTAAAATCAATTAAGGCGTTTGGGAGGAGTACTGCCAACTCCGAGATTTTTATATATTAAATTTCTCGTAGAGACTTAAAACTCTGTCAAAAACACAACCGTTTTACAAGTAAAGCGGCCTTTGTCGTTCCCATTAGGAAGGATCTCGAGTGCGCCCTCGAGTGTTTGTGTGTTTTAGTGCTGCCCACGGAGTGATACCGGGAAATTTCTCCGACAATACCGTTTAAAGTTTGCTCAATGTTTGGCTCGAATGGAGCGGTTAACGATGCTCGCCGGCGGTTCGTGCCTAATACGTTTCGGGTGTTTTATAACGAAGCAAGTTTTTGAAAACCGATATATCGATGACTAACGTTATACAATAGCGGGTGTAGTGCGATCACGGGGTCAATCTCAGCATTTAACATCAGAATGTGTACGTGTCAGAATAGGTGTTATTAGCATACAAACAAATATACACATACAAACGTTATACCATACTATAAATTAAGTTATAAGCAAAGCATCGATATTTTTTTGAGTGGTTTTTGTGGATATTTTGTATCCATAACTATTTACTTAACTATCTGCCGGTTCCCCTGGTAAATATGGTTAAAAAATGAGTTTCTTTAATAATAATAATAAATTTTTATTGCGTTATTTCAATTACAAAACAGTTTTAACAATGTATAATTTTCACCATAGGT
>JAOCPS010313256.1:0-12876 GCA_025505425.1 Graphium colonna | reverse complement strand
TAGAACTAAGGTACCCTATGTGTTATTTCTGTTTTTTACAACGCGTGTACTGAAATTATGATAATCATTGAGTAGTAAGACTTAAAATAATTGCTTGCGAATGAACAAGCAAACTCCCTCTTCCGTTAATAACATTAGTAGCAATGTTCTTGTTTTGAATCCGTGTGAAATATTCCCAATACCATTAAGGCCATGTAATGAATCAATCCCATATACACTATGAAAATAATCATGTTCGCCGTCCTGTCGAATTATTAAATAAGTATTATAACTTACTTTTATTTTTTAACTAGCTTCGTTCGCTTTTACTTGCGTAATTTGCCACATTTCTGCAACATGTTACATTGATGCTCCGCTCCTGTGTATCATACCGAGATGTCATAGGTATAGCTTAAAGCCTTTCTCGACAAATGGGCTATCCAACACTAAGAATTTTTCAATTTGGATCCGTAATTCCTCAAATTGGCGTGTTTTAGCCAAACAGGCATTAGTATAGATAGATGTTCGTGCGAATAACCGAACTCCTTCTAGAAGTTTATTTCCACAGAAAATTACAAAGAATCAACTTTAATCGCGTCAAAAGTGTCCTTTAAATCAGTTTATGTTCGAATATATCTTCAACAATTACAACTACTGAACCGATTTTTTGAAATTCGAGGGCTTTTTTGGAAGAATACATCTTAACAAGTAAAAAAGGATTTTCAAAATTGGTTAAAAAATAAAAATATAAAAACAACATATTGCCCTCCGGGAGTGCCGGCAGAAGTGAAAACCATTCCGGTTTTCACAAATTAAAATTAAAAAATTAAAAATACATTATAACATTGTTATAATTATTATACAATTATAACAATGTTATAATTAAATTTATGTATTACAAAATACAAAATTTATTAATTGCTCATTTGTACACAAACATCACATTTCATATTACATAAAAAAATTAAAACTTCAGAACTCCGTCTTACGAATTTTCGTTCGGGCCACGTGTCCTGCCGGGAGTTTAACATTTTATACCTATCCCAAAAAGTGCTTGACGCCGCTAAAGAAGTTTCCACTTCATAAAATAGAACCCTTCTCCTTTTATGGAGTAGGTTAAAATAATATGGTAATATCCAGCACACATATAAAATTATAGTAATATATATTTCTTTAGAAAGACTTCAATACGCATTCAATACTAAATTGAATAGCATAATAACGATTGAAAAATGCATTTGGAAATAAATTTCCACATTGATGTGAATAAATTTCAAAGGCAAGTAAGCGTAGGTGTCATTGTTATGCTCGAGTAATTCTCCGAAAGGGATACGATGTGAGTACCTTTTATTACGCTGAATAAACTGACTACCGAGAATGTTCTTTCGTTTCAATTATAGACACAAACACTTTGACTTTTAGTTATTATATGGTACTATTTTATTAACCTTTGCCAGAAGCTCTATATTTTGTCAAATTTATTTTCGCGTAACTTTCTCTTTTTCATGACACTTCTCAATTCGCCTTTATTTCCTTTGTATGTATATGACCGATTTCACAGGAAGTTATTTACCGATTTCCAAAATTCTTTAGATATATAAATGAATACAGTTAGAAGGTAGTCCCATCTAATTTTCATAAAAATCGATTTGACAATTAATTTTTAAAATAAAAACAAATTAAAAAACAATTTCACGAACATTCACTTCTAGGCCCTTGAAGTTGGATTTGCTATTTTTGAACAGACTTTAAAAAAGAGAAATGTTCTCAATTCGAATATTGTTAAATGTTTTTTAGGGTTCCGTACCTCAAAAGAAAAACAACGGAATCCTTATAGGATTACTCTGTTATCTGTCAATTCACAAAAACCTAGACAGACACTCAAGAAATTATTTTCAAGAACGCGTGAAGGTAGAGTTGAAATTCATACCAAATACTCAAGTCTACTGTCACTTAGAGTTGTATAAATGTTCTACTTTTTAACGACACTCGCAACGGAATTAAAACCTATACGGTACATCTCGAGAAATTTGGTACTAAGCTACGTCTTATATCACAGATTAAGGAAAAACAGCGAAAAGTACAATTTTTTAATTATGTCATATAATAAAAATGTTTTTAATAATTTTCAACTTACCACCCAAATTTTAGTTACTTATACCATCAAAAAAATATGATAATCACTATGAACATAATTGTAGTTACGGCAATGACCCCGACTTATCTCTGTATATGGGTAGGGGATAGCATAAATTTCCAGAAAAATCGGTTCAGTAGTTTATTTCTTAAATCAAAAACAATACTTGTTTTAGGTATGTTTGCGTGTATCTCCGCCATTTTTGAACATTTAGATTTTGTTCCTTGTACAAGAAAATTTCTTTCATTAGAAAGAAATTTTCTTGTACAAGGAACAAAATCAGAAAAACTTTTTCTGAAGGTTTTGTTAGCGAGTATTAACTCGCTAACAAAACCTTCAGAAAAAGTTTTTCTTTACAAAAAAGAAACGTCCGGTATTTCAGTGTCCTATTTAATAAAATCCTGGAATTTACATTGTAGCTTATTTGTGTACGTTTTCTGTTTTTTTTAAGATAGGTCATTGTCAATGTTAACGAGTGACTTAATAAGAATAAAAGAAGACATTTAAAATTAAATGCTTAAACCGTACGAATAATTTAAATAATCAGTTGCAAGTATATGTCAAAGTTTCAAATCCTAAATATATTATGTATACTAAAATTGTATTTTGCCGACGTCTGTGCGTATAATGTATAAAAAAAGGTTTATAAGCTGGTTTTCTTACAACCTTTTTAGAACGAGAACAATTTTTAGGACATTTCTATGATTGTTTGTGTATGTTTGTAGACGCATCGCAAAAACAACGAAACTGAACGTAATTTTTACAGTTGTATCCGTGTAGTTCTAACTTAAAATCTAGTATATTTCTCATTCTGTTACACCGATTAGAAGCCGAGAAGAATGAAAAAAGAACTTCGTTTTAAATATAAGTACTAATATCTATTTAACTGTAAAAAAATCTGAAAATTTCAATGAAAACGTTACGAACTTTTTACATGTCCACCCAACGTTGCGATCATCTTTATTTTCAGGTAATCGGGATGATCAGCCAGTATTACCTTAACTATGCCTCGAAACAACAACACAAAGTCATTTTCCTTACGCAG
Source organism: Graphium colonna (assembly GCA_025505425.1). Taxonomy (NCBI): domain Eukaryota; kingdom Metazoa; phylum Arthropoda; class Insecta; order Lepidoptera; family Papilionidae; genus Graphium; species Graphium colonna. The sequence goes on along the minus strand of JAOCPS010313256.1, from coordinate 9,715 downwards.
GATTTGAACAAAAGACGTCTGGTTAGAAAAACAAGAGCCTCAATCACTGCACTACGGAGGTAGCCATTTTAATGTATTACATAACATAAAACTATAATTTACGTTCGTATAGAAATAATCATCATTTCGTATAGAAATAATCATCATCGTCTACAGAAATATTTCCATACCCCCGTTTATCCATTTTATCCTAAGTTAAAAAGGTCATGGTGTACTCGCGTTCAAACTCGCAGGCTTGTGCAAAATGCAAAATATGTTTACACAACGTTATCATGAATGCCGTGCGAAGTGCCTGTCTCTGTGTATAGTCATTAAGAACTCCCTCTTTATTTGTTCAAGCAAAGGCAACGGCAGCGTAAGATGGGGACTTGCGTGAACGGTCGAATGTTCGAAAAAGGATATACTAATTTACAGGCATTCAAATTTATGTTATGAATTGGACCTTATATTACAGAAGTTTTTGTTGGACCGATTGTCATGAAAGTTATATGAGACCAGCTTTTAACTTTATCCATTGAAATAAAAAAAATAATCGGTCATAACATGTGGAGAAGTCCGCCAACACACGTACAAAAAACAAAATATAGTCTAGTTGAAAGCCTCGTACTTTTTTAACGTTGGTTGAAACTTATTTAAAATACTATGAATGTATATTTTCTTTCTTTCCTTCTTCCGAGGGCGTATAAAATTGTTTAAAAATGATCATTTTCTAAATTAAATATCGCAGTTCTTTAAATAAAATCAAATTGTAAATCTTGTGAAGAAATCTAAAAGTATTTGCATTTGTTCCTGAGAGAGAAACAATTGACTGCATTTTATATAACTGTAATATAAATTTTGAATTCTCCCTAGTAAAGAAAGAAAGAAAAGAAAACTTTTCCAGAATACAGTTATTTTATTGCAACATTTGCTCGTATATTAACAATTTTCATTGCTCTTTTTATTTTCATTTCCCCGACGGCGGCTACTCTGTCCAAAGATTAACAAACTACGCCGGGATATCATACTGCATGCATTTACACATAAGCGGCCTCAGGTGCACTCACTTCTTCATTCCTTTCTTCTCATAGTCTGATTCCATGTATTCGAAAAAATCTGAGAGAGACCAGGGAGCACAGCCGCAGAAGTGAAGCAAAAGCTGTGAAAAGTTGTTATGTTCTACCACCTCTAAGGTGCGGGACTAATAGTATTATTTTAATTTTCAGGCAATCGAGTGCTCAAACCGTACTGCACAAACCCCTTACCCAAAAGACTAAGAATAGACAAGACACAACAATACAAAGCCCTTGATTTTAGATTCGTATTCATGACCTCAAATTTGATATAAAGAAAACTATTTTAAACCATATATTTGATTAATTATCTTAAATAGTTGTAGATAGATTCAATTCGTTGAAGTTTTCTTTCTATTATTTATATTCAGTGCCATTACAAGAAAACGCAATTGTTACGAACATTTGGTACCTGTTCAAAATGTTATTGTACTGAAAAGATCGTCCCTTCCAGAGAATAATAAAAAAAATCTCTGTTAAGGACGACGTATGACTAAAATGCTTTAACGACGGAGTAACTGTACCCTGCGGTTAACCCCTTTCATTTAATATCGGCTCCAAAAGTTTGAAAAATGAATTTAAATGGCTGTAAATTTATCAGAACACAGAAAATTTCAACCAGTAACAGTCAGTAACCAACCTAATTCGAAGTAAGATAAGAAGAAAGATCTTTTTTTTTAAGTATCAAAATTCTCTATGATATAATGTAAGTACTAATTCTTGTTTATTTTTTTTATTTTACCCGGCAAGTCAGGCAATCGGATGGTTTCCGATTGCTTCACTTACCAGGTAAAATATATTCACGACTTCAGTCTTCACTTACTATTTCAAGTACCTGCCCATTTACCACCTTATCACAACCAAAAAATATCTAACTTGAAAATTTACATGTAGCCACCTTTAAAATCGCAAAAGAAATTATTCTAATTTTCTCTAAAATTGAAAAGTGTTTGTTTGATTTTTTCAAATATTTTGGATACCTTTATATAATAAGACTCATAATAGAGTCTTATTATGTAAAGGTATCCAAACTATTTGAAAAAATCAAACAATAGAAGCCATCTCTTTATGAACATTAGAGACGGAACATTTTTCAATCGACTTCGAGGATTTTTCAATTTTTTTAGGTATATTCGTACAAATCTTTGTCGTTTCAAAACCGATTTAATTTATTTTTATCTGAAAGGATATATTTTTATATATTCCTATAAAAGTTTCGGAAAAACCATTCAGAGAAAATATGACACGAAAATATACTTCTATGGCCTTCGAAGTCGGTTTTTTGAAATATTCATAAAACATATACTTGTCAAGTAGGTACGATCGAATAAAAAGAGATTGAGCCGCGTAATCGTCGGTAAGTCGACTAGGACCGCATCGAATCGACTCATTGCGAAATACGTTCCTGTCAGTAATGGGATAACTATTTTACCAACAGCCTTCACCCTGTTATCCGGCCTTTCTGTTAATTACGGGAACAATGATGTTTAACAATTAACCATCTCGGAATATAATATATAATTTTGTTATTTTCATTCCAAAAACGAACTACTGAATGCCCTGCTACATTTGAAACTGTTTTATGCGCAGTGATTGGTGCTATGTTCTGAGACGTCAAAAAGTTTGCCTCGTACTATAAAATTCTCAAAAATATTTGAATTATCTTTGAAGAATAACGTGAATTCATCTCCTTATAGCGAAAATTATTTTTCGTAAAAATTGCTTTTAAACCATGTAGACCAAACCCCCCAATCTCGAGATATCTACATTTATCTAAAACAATATCAGTCTTGGTATCATACACAGTAATTATTATACAACTCGTCAAACTTATGTACTTACATTCGTCCTAACAAAATGTATGGACACAAACGCAAAATTTGTTGGTATTTATTTTGTCTAGCGGTCGGACGGACCATCGGATGGCTACGGAACCCTTTCATGTGCGTGCCCGACACGTTCTTGGCCGATTTTTTTAATGCTTTTACTTTTGTCGTGTAATTATTAAAAAAAAATAATAAACTTCCTGATTTAACGAATTATTTGAGATAAGCTCTTATTTGTTGCAAACTGAAGATCGTGGGTTCACTTGTTCCTAGATAGATAAAGACAATACATACTGAGATATCCAAGTGTTGGTATATACAGCTGATTGGTGAGTCGCTGACGATATCAAAAGACAACACAATTATAATATTACTTGTTTGAAAGTATAATTTTTGGTAAAAAATACATAAAGCTATGGAGTATTAAATTGAAAGGCAGAAGAAGACGTGAGGCAGAGCTTGTTGTCTACGGATATAGACTTTCGCTCCTTTAAACCCATAGGCTTTAAAGGAGAATCTCAAGTTGTGTCCGAGCTTAAAGGATCAAAGTTATATCCTCTTCGCAATTGGGGTACATATAACTCAATGGTGAAATTTTAATTACTATTATAATTCATTTACTATTTATATAATTTCACACTGGAGAATATTAGTATTTAATTTGTTCTCTACCACTGCGATTACATAATACACTATATAAAGTACATATAAAAACTTACATTGAACGTAAAGGTTTGCTTTTCATACTACTTTTAGTTGAATTCAAAAACAAGGTCGTCGTAGCAAACAAACTTGTCTGTGTTCTTCAATACTTGTCTGCAAAAATAATTTCACTCACATGGATGAAACTATTGCGTAAATCTACGGTAGATTTTGACCTTGCATTTTTATGAATTACAAATAAATATTTCTTGATGCATATAGCATAATAACTTTCTTTATTTAGTATAGTCACAAATGTGCCTGTTAAGTCACGCGACTTTAAGATGAAAATTAATAGACTGTGACATTTCATAACTTTTTCGGTAAAAGTTTTACGCATCATAATATCTATGGTTACTTAAAAACAGACTGAACTCCAAATGCTAATATAAAATCCAAATGATAATAATATTCCTTACCGCATCTAGTATAATAACTTTCTAGTTAAGCCACAAATGGGCCTGCTAAGTCACACGATTTTAACATGAAAATTAATAGACTGTGACATTTAATAATTTTATCGGTAAAAGTTTTATGCATCATAGATATACGCAAATGGTTATTTACAAACAGACTGAACCTTTCTCTAATAGACCAGAGGGCATTCAGATCTGCAATTATGCTTTGCTAAATTCGTTCAGTTCTTTCTTGACAGCCATTATAAACGCTTGATTCGTCTTTATGACAACCTTTTCTATGGGTTCTCTGCCGCGCGGTCCATTGCGGCCAATTAACTACAATGTTTTTAATCATAAAAAGATCATTGCACAGCAACGTCTCTGATTGGGGAGTTTTTTATACTTATGCATGAAGTGACCTTAGTCAGCCATACTTTTAACTAATGCCGCGAGCCGCTGGGCGCCCTGGGCACGGCGTACGCGCTTGCCTGTGAGTTGTGCAAGTACAAGGCGCACCGCCGCGCACCGCCCTCCTGCAAGTGGAGCGCGCTCACGTCTTTGGGGCCGCATGTGGCTGAGGACGCGGAAGGGGTGAGTTGGATATTGTGGCAGCTCATATAGACTTGCCTTATAGCTTGTCTCACTATAACTTACTAAACAGGAGGGTTATCAATCCGAATATTTCCGTTTTTTAAATAAGTTCGCGCATATCTCAGTAATTTATAAACTGATTTTAAAAATTATTTTTTTATATTTTATTTATTTATTTAAACTTTATGCATAGACAAAGTGTACAAGGTGGACTTAATGCCAAAGGCATTATCTACCAGTCAACATTGGGGTGATGCAGAGATAAAAATTGGAAAGGTGCAAGTATAGTAACAAATGAAAACAAAAAAAAACAGTGATTTTTATAAAATTAAATTAACTCATATACTAAATACATCAAGATTAATAAATTTATACTAACTTATATTTTATTTTACGTAATAAAAATAAATACATAAAAATAATTAAACATATACAATATATATGACAAATATAAAAAAATTATACATATATAATTACAAAATATTAATATATAAATGATATTACTGCAAATACGTTAACTTGATAATGCTCTTAATCTGCTAACATGTTCAGTAGCAATTGATCCCTAACTTTCCTTTTAAATGTAATAAGACTTTTAGCTATCCTGGTTTCATGAGGCAGCCTATTCCACATGAGGAAGTACTGGATAAAAAAAAGGAATGTATGAAGTCAGAACGGTAAATAGGACATTGAAGAGGACGATTATGTGTTGAACGAAGATTTTTGTTACTGACTTCATATAGGTATATAAAAATGGGTAAGACGGAGGACAAGAAGAATTAAGAAAACAGTAAAGAGTAAGTAGTAAGGGCTCCTAAGGAGCGTCGCTGTCAAATGGGCAACCACTGAAGATGGTTACGGTAAGTGGTCTTTATACAAAAATACATCTTTTTATAATATCTTTTCAGAAAAATCGGTTCAGTAGTTTTTTTGTAAATCAAAAGAACAAATGGATTTTATGTATGTTTGCACGTATCTCCGTCATTTATGAACCAATTTCAAAATAATTCGATCATATCATTTTTATATTTGTTAGAGGTTTCTTCGAAGCTAGGCCCATAATATTAAAAAAAAGGTTATTTATTTTTTTTAAACATAAATAACAAAATTTAGAAATGTTCGCACATATCTCCGCAACTTATGAACTGATTTGAAAAGATATTTCTTTATCCGATTCACAATGGACCTACATTTTTTTATAAATACCCGATTATAAATTTGTTTTTAAAATCAGAACAACGAAGACGATGTTTTGCAAATACTATTTAAGGCCTTTGAAATCGGTTCTTGTATTTTTCAGTGAAAATGAACTTTTTTTGAGAGTACGTGTCATATTAATAACAACTGTTTTTGACCTCCTATTTTTATTTGTTGTTTAAAATTATATATGATAAAATACATAATATATATAGTTAGATTAATTTATTGACTCAAATGGTCTTTAATAAGTTACAATAATAGTTATGATTCTTTCTAAAATGTATTTTGATTACCCCAATAACCTTACATAAACTAAAATTTTCTATCAACACTTAATTAATTTATTTCCCTCGCATTTCTAATGTGCACAGTTTGCATAAGAAGCTGGAAGGAATTTGGATTCGAATGATGATTTAAATTGAAGAACGGCTTTAAGGTGCAAATACTCACGCAAACCCTACACTGGTTCAACTACAGCATGGATAGTTTAGTGGGAAACACCGCACGAAACCGTCCCTGCTGCCCCCGCAGCACGAACATCGATGTGCCAAATAGCATTCCCCGCTTCAAAAAAAAATGTATTCGATGTAAATGCTTATAAATTTGTGCCTTGAAAAAGGATAAAATTCAATTTCACCGTTGATATGATCATATGTAAGTGACTTATTTCCCCTAAACACGTACAGATTGAATCTGAAAAGGTGGCGCCCGGATAAGGACGAATTAACGATGTTTTTCAAATATAATCCGACATTATGCACGATAATATTATAGGATAATATCATCAAAAATCGTGTTCGTATCGACTTTATATCGTAATAAACATACGAAAGTGTTTGTTAAGTGGTATTTTTCACTGTTAAACTATGTAAAAGTATATAACAACATTTACATAGTTTAACAGTGAAAAATACCTAATGTAAAATATAATTTCTAACAAGAAGCCAAAGTGAAAGGTATTTTTTTATTTTATTTTAAACATTGTTTTGATAGATTAAAAAATAAAAAGCGTTAATTGCATAGAAAACTCGTAAAAGATAGTCAACTTTAAAAAAGGAGGAGGTTAACAATTTGAATGTACGTTTTCTTATTTTTTTTTTATTTTTGTATGTATTTTAGCGGATTTCGCGGTAACTTATAAACCGATTTTTCAAATTAATTTGCAAGGTTCTAGTTAATTTTCATGAAAATTGGTCCAACAGTTTCTTTTTGAAATTCAGAGTTCTAAGTCATTAGAAGCCGATTTTGCCTTTTTCTGTAGAAAATAATTATGAGATTTTGTTTTATGAAGTCGGTAGAATAATTACAGTGATTATATGAGAAAATTTTGTTCCAGAACGTCATCGTGCCTCATCAGGGGCAGGAGGGGATCCTGCCGGTGGCAGCGGAGTGCGGCATCTGCAAGAAGACTTGACGAAGTGCTATGTACTCAGGTGGAATATATACAACATACAGATACTGTCTTATATCCCATGCTATTCAACGAACAAGTCTTGTATTTGTGCAAATAAGTAAAAAGGAATCGACTTTGAAAAATGACTCTACAGATTTGGATAAAATTTGAGTATACTTCCAAAAAGAGAAGGTTCACAATTCACATGTTTCTATTTTTAGGTATATCTGCGCAGATGTCCGCCATTTATTAACCGATTTTAATTTATTTTTGTTTGAAAGGATATACTTCCGAAATGGTCCTATAACATTTTCAATACAAGTTAAAGTAGTTTATTTTTAAATTAAAAATATATGTCATTAAAGTACACTTCTAAGGCGACTGGACTCGGTATTTTGTAATTGTCTTTGAAAATAAACATGTTTTGAGTACAAAACATGGTTCGTCTAATAATGATTTTTGGAAAAATCCAGTTTGGGACATACAACTTTTTAAATCGGTGAAGAAGTAGTCGAGCAAGATTATTGTTCAAAACGACGATGTTTTTCAAGTGTTTGAAAATCTGGTTAGCTAAAACCAGATTTTAAAATAGGACAATTCATTTAACAAAGACTTGAAAAACATCATCGTTTTGAACATATAAAATCATCATCAAGGGGTTAAGAATGCACTATTACAAAAGATCCAGTTTTAAAATTTTTGTAAAATATCGGATTTGTGGATATACTTGCTACAATATAATCACAAATCCGATATTTTACAAAACCTCGACGCTAATATGGTTCGAATGCTAAAAGTGGTTTGAATATCACGTATCCAGTACTATTGGAAGGATTTGCAAATACATATCCATTCACATTGAAACGCCCAGTCGAGCGCACTTATCAGAATTTACTTTTCTAGTGATCTTGTTTTAACAAAGTCGATTTTTTATAATGAAAGAAGTAGATTGTTAGACATAAAATCAGCCGACATATGACACACGTCTTAAACTGCATATCATATGCGTAACTGGTTTAAAAAATGACACACATAAAATTGACGTACTCAAAAATTTTATACGAATCCCTTTATTTACCTATGTAGTATATGATAGACATACATATAAATATTACTTGTTTTATTTAAGAAGTCGTATATATATATTAAACACCGAAACTCCGGTATATCTTTCAAATTCTGTAACACAGTGTAACGCTCACAATTCAAACTCTACTTCTTGAGCTAAAAATCCCTCTTTAAACTAAATAAATATACACTCGTAAAACTTAACCCTCAAACTTCAAACAAGCGTAGTCGGGTAAAAACAACAAAATTTTGCACGCGTTGATTGTTAGTACCTTTAGGCGACGATCGGACCTAGCATTAAATTATTTTAATGTTATATGTAGAATTTGTACATCACTTTTTTAGGGATACTGTAATGTCTTACAAAATATCACGGATCCCTAGGTTTTTCTATATTGCACGCATATTTCACTCTTGCCTCTAAGTTTTACACCGGATGAATATCTTAAAGCTATTTTTCTATCGTAAGAGAACAATACTTTTTCTGTAAAAAGCACTCTGTAACATATTCTGTACCAGTGACCCGGAATACAAAGCTCCATAATGTTAATTTAAAATTTTGAGACGCTTTACAAACAAATTCACTCTACAATATTACTTATTGTTAAATAAATTACGAAATAGTTCCCTTACTGATGACTTATTAAAAGTCAATTTACTTAAGCAAAAGCTAAATTAAACAGGAATGTCATTGGCACTGAACAATCATCTCTTTAACTATACCTTTCATAGCAATGGAACTTAAAATAACGCTAACGTCGAATAGCCTGTGTAAGCAGCAACATATTTGCCGAGCACTTTACTTGGCAGATATTGAGTCAGAAAGAAAACATTGTGTTAAAAGTGCTTACTATGTATCAGTGTGCGAACAAGCATAAATGCATATCGCTCAGGGCAGGGAAAATATAAATAACAGATTTACAGCTGCTTTACTAATATTTAGGATGTGAAAATTCTAGGTAAATACTGTATTCCATGGATGGATTAGTTGTCTGGATATTTGAAGTCTTACTGGCATTCCTTGACGACTAACAAAAGTGTTCTTGACAACGGGGTCTCATTTAAACATACCCATCCGACGCATAGATCATCTTCATTTTCGTGCGATAAGGTGATCAGCCCGCATTGCCCTAATCTAACCACAAAACAACAACATAAAATCCTTGTCCCTTCACGGTATTTGTACCCACGATCTACGGTTCGTAAAGTAAGTGGTAATTTAAGTGGGTTATGGAGATGATTAAAAAAATATTTTATCAATACTATTCAATAAAATCTACACCTTTTACAAATATGGCTCACGTAATCTTTTTGGTCCCATGCAACGTGCTTTTAATAATTGTTTTAATAAATATTGTTTTCGTTACAATGTTTTTTTATTTATAACTTTTCCAAAACCGACTTTAGACACCTTAGAAGTAAATGGTAACGTTAATGGCATAATTATTACCCAAAAAAATCTTGATTTCAACAAAGATCGTGGGT
>JAOCPS010313148.1:0-12876 GCA_025505425.1 Graphium colonna | reverse complement strand
TAATATTTGATATCGATATTTGAAAACGGTTATTGATATCGATATCAAAACTAAATATCCGTTATGTTATCGATATTCAAAAAAATTATAACGCCCATGCCTAACCACTATAAATCACATACGCATTGGTCTGATAAGTTTAGAATATGTTTTCATCCGTCTCAATTTGATGCAGGCCAAGAATATAAGTTCATTCCGACGCCAAAGGGGAAGAATCTTCTCATGATGGACGGCTACACTTTCTCCCAGAACGCCAACTCCTTAAATTACTATTGCTCGAAGAAGGATGCTGGATGCAAGGCTCGCATCAAACTCGCCAAGGACGGCACGATCAACCAGGCACAGTGCACCCATTACCACGAAAGGCCGAAGTACATCATAACGCCTGCAGGGCATTACATTAAGCTCTGAGTTTATTTGTTGATCCAATTCTTATGTGTATAGTAAATGCCTATGTGTGCGTCTGTTTTTTTAGTGCAGCTATCATCAAATTGTGAAGAACCTTTGTGTTGATGTTGGTACTTCTGCTACACGTTGTATTACTACATTATTTTTTTTTAATAGTACTCTAAATATCTTTAAGATTTTCCGTGTTAAAAGTTTTAATAGCATTTTATTGTCTTTCGTATCTTTATCAAGAAATTCTCGATAAAAACGTAAAACAATGCGAACATTCTGTGTGGATTTAATAAATAAGTAAATGATCTGAACTCGTTATTTGTTATATTGACCTCTTTAAAAGTTTGGTAGGTTACTGGAATGTTTTGATACATGCATCTTTTATAGCGTTTGTAAAAAACTAAACAACAAAATAAGTTCGAAGATAAACGAAATCTATGTTGAAAATAATGTTTCAGGATCTAGGAGGTACTTTATATAGATATAAACGATTAGGATTCTTTATTCGTGTTCACGTTGTTCGTTTATATTTATTTCTGAATACATAATAATAAAGTGAGGAATATTCTAAATTGAATTAAAAAAATTAATTTACGTTTTAGCCTTGTCAACGCTTTCCATCACGCTAAGCAGAGTGCTATTCCCGTAATTTCTTACGACATCACGCTTCATGGATATGATTTTTGGACATGGAATTTAATTTAAAGCATAAGGGCGTACAATGCAATAGAAACTATTTTCTATGAATCGATTTTTCGATTTTATCAAATATATCGGAAACCCGGGTTTCCTCTCATAAAGAACTTCGGTATGAGTTAATATAATTGAACTTTATTCTATCGGTACGGTATTTCATATAAAGATTAAATTTGTTTAGTTTTTATTGAATTTGTTTAGGCCATATTTAATCGAGATCCATATATCAGATCCCGCATAAGCAGTAGCATTATCTAGTGCCATTTCTGAGGGTAAAGCAGCATTATTATTACTATGTGGGAGATAAATAGATTTCTTCTCGTCTGGCTGGGATGTACAATATTAACATAAATAATTATAATTATTATTATAAAGATGATAAGGGGAGGATTTCAGCCTCACTTTATCATTTGCTCCACGTAACTTCATTAAGTATTAACAGCTTGTGCGAAACTACCCCAGATACAACATGACCTTCGATAGTTATGAAGTTAAAATCATGTCATCATGCAAAACTTTACGCCAACAAAATGTGTTGAAAACTTTCGTTCCATCTTCCTGAATCAAAAAAAGGAAGAATTCAAGTTCACACATTCAAACAAATGCACGTTAAGAACATTTACCATAAGATATGACGAAAAGAATAAACACTATCTAAAGCTTTTCGTTTTTAGTACTGTGTGATTTATCGTCATAGAACATTTTTAAACTCTGTTTTTGTAGTTATGTGAAGAAACAGAACATAAAAAGAGTCTAGGGATTCAGAGGTATTTTTGTGTAAAAATATGAACTTTCGACATTAGTTTACATGAAACAGAATATATTGAATCGTTTATTTATATAATTGTCTGTTGCCTCGTATATTGAACATAAAGAATTCATAGAATATCGTTAGTACTTGAATAATTTAGGTTATTTTAAATAGGAAAATAATTTGAACGAAGAAATAGCTATTTCGGAATTTTAATATATATTTTGTTAATTCTGAAAAAGAGCCCTACTTTTAAATAAAAAATGCCTCTTCTACCATGCATTTTGTCATATAATACTTATGTCATGTGTTGCAATCAGTTTTTGTTTATTTTCTCGCCCTTTTTTTAAAGCAGTTTAAACAAAAATTTATAAGAGTTGTAAGCAAACAATTTTGTTATTACAGAAGTAGTGTAGGCTTTTTTAATTAACTTCTAACTTTTTATGTTTTTTTTCTATTTAGAAATTCACATAGTTACTAACAACCCTTAAGTCACTTTAAATAAACAGAAAAAAAACAACAAATGCAAAAAAAATTATGTTAATCAATACTTCGAGAAAAACGCATTGAATACATTATTCCACAATCACTTCCGCCGGGGAATTTACGCATTATTTATTCATTCATGTGTTTTAATTACCTTTAATTTATTTACGAAATCGTTTTTGTATTCGCAAACATTGAAAATCTTAAATAATTGTATACTAGTTTCTAAATAGTAAATCTGAAAAACATTAAGGTTGTTAGATGCTTAATTTTCAACAAAATGAAAAAAGGGAGGAGGTTCTTAGTTTGATTGTATGTTTTTATAAATCAATTTTCAAAATATTATTTTTATTGAAATTATACAAGTATAAGGCAGTTTCATATAATTTTCATGGACCACAGCTTTTTTTTTAAATCAAAATGACTTAAAAATTTGTTTCAACAACATTCTCTTTTCAATGCAGTATCGCTGATTCCTGTAAAAATAATTATAATTTATTCCAACTGTAAGATCAAGAAAGTCATTTTCAGTTAAAAATGTAACAACCTTTACCGGTGATTCCTTCTATACCAGTTTGCAATTTGTTTATAATAAGAATTCAGAAACGCACATTTTTAAGTAAATAAATAAATCGATATTTAATACATGAATAAACCGGTTAAGACTGGCAATAAAAATAAGTCACGCCGTTTTGTATCTCGCTTTGAAAATGTTCATTTCAAGTAAATCATTACTAAATGAAATTGTTATCAGAGAGGTTTAGTTAGTTTGAGTAAAAATTACATAGATCTGTATCGTTTTATTTTTAAAGCCATGTCAACTACTTTTTTTTAAGACGAGCGAGCAGACGGTTCACCTGATGGTAAGCGATCCTGACGGTTCACATGATGGTAAGCGTTGTCAACCTGGGAGATCGGATATAATAGGTTTTATGGATAGGATGGGGTCGGGATTAAGAATTTGGAGAGGATAGGAATAGGAAAAGAAAAGGGTAGACATGGCCATCTGGCATCACCAAAAGACATGCATACTTTATTTATGGCGACTTTATAAAGGGCGATGGTACTTCCCCGGGTGAGCACGACCGTAGAAGCGCAGCAAAAGCTGTAAAAATTTGTTAGTCTCTACCATATCTAAAAATGCAACCCTTAATATTTAAGATATTTTATAGGTTGCGCCCCAGCCCCAACCCTTTTATCAAATTATTATCCAAATTCGTATCATATTTTATGAAGCCATATATTCATATTTTTAACACACATGGTTAACTCATAAATTGATATTTCTGGCTCTTTTTAATTATTGATGAAATGTATGTATATGGGTAATAACACCCTAGTCATATGTAGTACATTTGTAATTAAAATCATAATTTTTCTTTCATCTAAAAAGAAACTTTTAAGGCAATTTTCAAAGAAATGGTGTTAGATCACCAAATACACATGTAAATGAGTGTAAGAACCGATATTAAAGAATCGCTAAATGTTTAAAAAAATTGAGATATTGACAGATGCTTCTCAAAACGTGTTTATAAAGATAATGTTTGTCCACGTACATATAAATAAATTCAATCACAATGATGTACGTGGTATAAATACTAGAAACAGACATTAAACATTTTTTCCTGTAACAAAGACTAGGATATCTTAGGAATGTACACACTTTTATTTTAAAAAAAGACATGGCATGACACATTTGCGTAATAATGTTTGTCGACTAAAGTTTTTTCCAATATATTTTGTTCCATAAAAGTTTTATGGGACCATTTTTCAAATATATCTGTTCAGATGATAAAAGAATTTTTAAAAGTAGTGGTAGAGCATAACATATGTATGTTAAAGATCAGAAGTACATAGGTGTGGCCGATTAAGACACTTTTACAGACAATTTCATTACATCAATATTATCAAGCAGCATTACTGATACAACGACTCATTTCAGTAAATAACGCGACTTATTAATCTACTTACTTTTTAATCCAAAAAAGTAGCAGTGCTACATTATGAAATTATAATACAATGACAATAATATGTTATTACAGGTTAATATGGTTGTATACCACGAATTATTACTACAAATAGTAAATGAATTACATTTATATAACATTATTCGATATGGTGTTGTCATGGCTTGTAATATACGCGAATATGATATACGAACTATTATGTTTGATTGATACTTTCTACCAGAAAGCCAAATTTTCGGAATAATAAAATAAGAACCGACAAGTTATAGGTTTAGAACTTGCAAAGGCTATAATATAGTTCGTATATGAGAATTAGCCAAGTCATATCTTAGACTAAAGTATGTTTTCCTAATTTATATGAAGAAATGTTATTTTATATAGTTATGATTATATTTCCGGACTAACCATTGAACTTGGCCCCCATTTAGATCTCACTTCTTTTGTTGTTGAAATTTGAAAAACAATAACCAAGGCGTATATCGTAATATAGAAGTTGGCTCTCATTTTACAATTATGTTTTTAATTATTCTTATTATTTAAAAATCCCGTTTATACTGCCAGCCAGGGTTGATTATTAAATTCGAGCTGATCGTAATAAACATGTAATAATGTTGTCCAGATCGGCAAAAAAACAACATTTTTACCACTTTCCCCTCTTTGTAAAAAGAATATAGAAGATTTTCTATTTATTATTTAAAAATCATACAAAATTATTGGAGATCTATATAGTCGATCAGCTTGTGGTTTACTAGTGACTACCAGTAATACTTGATCCATACAAGGAGCACGCAATTCAGAGCAATAGAAAAGCTCTTTTTATTTGTTTGGTCGCAAGGAAAACTTTTGGCCGGGTGTTGCTAAAAGCACTTCTTTATTATTTTGTATTATATTGTATGTTAATTATCTTAATGTAAAATTGTGGAACTATTTTAATCGGTGACATAATTTATTACGGTAGCGAGTTAATATTTATTTTATGTCAGTTAATGCAGAAAAGTGGAACTTTTATGCGATGTCGCCTTCGTTAAAGTAAAAATGTTCTCTGTTAAGAAAGGAAATTGGATATCGCTTGTTGTATTATTAAAATAAAAAATACTTTTATGGTAAATCTGAAACTAAGACTGTAATATACTGAAGGAATGATGCTGAAGTGTATGATAAACATTCCTTGAGATGGTTTATGATGACTTTTTAATGTCGGTTCTCAAATGTCCTTAATGTCCTGAAATGTTCTCAAATGTCCTTGTGATATGGTTTTTAATAAAGATTGGAGTGACAATTTTCTTAGACTCGACCAGCCTTGATATTCCTTGATCTGAGAAAAAAGCACGATACTAATATATCTATCGGTCATGATAATACGCATATGTGCAGACGGTACAGTGAAAACTTCTTTAAGAACTTGATATTTTGGGCATGACGGTTAATGAAAGCATTTCATCTCGTGCTACGTGCTACATATGTAACTACAGTTTTAAATTAAAAAATGTTGCAAGCGGTTCATCGGAAATCGAAAACAAAAAACGGTATTGCATCGAAATAAAATCAGCAAAAGTCGAAGATTGCTTTTGATGCAGTAAAACCAACGGTTTGACGCATGAAAAAAGTTGAAACCAATATACGGTATTTGTTCGGGGATTCTGCTAGTACTTGACTGTCCGTATATATATCTTATTTAAGTGTCACAGCATCGTGTCAATATTGGACGGACAATACTATCGAAAGTAACAAGTATTTATTTTAACAGAAAATGGGAAACTGACACCGACGCCTCAAAAGTGAATATTCATGATATTGCTTCAAAATTAATTCGATTTTAAAAGAATCTATAGGAACTATTTCGATAAAAATTACATGGGACTACTTTATAACTAAATACTGAATGTAGTATATACATACACGGAGAAATCGCGGCACATACATACTCGAACGTATAACCTCTTCCTTCTTTTTGAAGTCGGTTAAAAATATTTCTATCACAAATACAAACGTGACGTGTGGCATACGACAAATGCTTCTTTATAATGATGTGACGTTAATTCTGATTGTTTCCTACATTGTTACAAATTAGTCAACAGCAACTCACCTTGTTTCAAAACATGAACTAATATTTGTGAAAAGTAAACAGTAACTAACATTTGTGTTACGTATCTTACAGTTGTACAAAGCTAACATTTTTTAAAATTAAAACAATTTGTTTTCATTTATCTTTTAAATTTAAATTAAGACGAGGACTGGATAATAATAATATTTTTATTTTCTATCTCTTTTGAAAAGTTTTATGGAAAATCAAATCTAATACGACGTCGCAATTGACCCGCAAATTTATCTTTAGTTCTTTGTGTTTAATATTGAATAGCAAGCGATAATAAGTCCAGCAGGTGCAACGCATCTGCCTATCCAAGTCCAAGTGACAAGATATGATAACATATGTTCAAAATCGCAATAAAATCGTATATGTCGAATTCAGTCTTAAATAAACATGCAAAGTAAGACTTATTGTTTCTCCTCACAAAAATTAAAGATTTTTTTTAATATTTTTTAAAGAAAATCGTGCTTCCTCCAAGTTTAGGAACGAGGCGCAAATTTTAACCGTGGTTGCAGTGTAACTCTCATTTATGAATTTACTATAGCGCCAACGATCGTAACTATAAATTTACGAACCGTTAATTGCTTGCTACATAAATAAAAAGCAAAAAAAAATTGATATAGAATCGAAGTACATCTAGTATTGCGAATTGGCGTTAAAAAATTACCTGCTCATAAATAAATTAAGTAAAAAATTACACCTATAGAAATTTTATGATTATAGGATATTTAGACCAGAAAGGAATGAGAGCCCAGGAGAAAACACAATAATAGGACCCTTTTTATGTTGTAACAAGGCTAGAAGCAGAAACGCGGAAAACCTTCTAAACTTTACACTAGAAAATAACTGAACCATTTAAATTGTATCAACGAGAAAAACATGTGAACCTAGATATCACCTGATGAGAAAACAAAAAACTAGATACACTCTGTTATGATCAACAGGCACAATTATTTCAGTAACTTTAAAGTTATGAAACACTTAAATTTTTACACTTATCACAGCCTAATCAGTGCCGAACTAAAACATGGCAACCAAAGAACCCCTGAACAAGATAAAACTCAAGAAATAAAAAACTAAAATAAAAGCGTCAATTAGATCAAATACTTTAGAGATAACATTAAGAAACTGAGATTACAAGAATAATACACTGTCTATAATATAAAATATTCTGTATATTACCCAAATCCAGATAAATCTCATTGGTAGTTCCAAAATGGATCCAAACAAATGGCTATCAGCGACAACCATAAAACTTTTTGGAGAAAGGAAACTCCTTCATGCTAAAGTCAATTATTTCCTTTTACTATTTAAAAAAACGATAACCCCTTCAGATATTATTAATTTTTATAGATCAACGAAATTAGATAGGCTGTATTTAAAATATATAAATTATATGCACACATCTTTACTAAATCTAATAAGTTAAGTTGTAAAGGTTTTTGCCGTTTTCTGTAAAGTCCCTTAGTATTGTTTTAAGATATGCCTTACATACTAATGTGCTGATGTACGGACATCTAAATAAAACGATTTTTTGCCAGTGGTGTTTTAAATAATAAATCATCAGAAGTGGATGTGTTCGAATTAAGATTTTAAACGTTAAAAATATATAAATTTAGAACATTACCGAGTAATGAACAATTCATTATTTGGTAATGTTCTCAATTTGTAAATTAATACAGATTTTATAACAAAAATAACTAAAGTTAATATATTTTAAAATAATGATGAAAATAATCAAATAATAAACGTATGCTACGATTAATATAAAGATGTAAATATTTTCTGATTACGTTGCCTGATTTATTTTATTCTTTGTATTTTTTTAGTTGTCGTTGTTGTTAAGCCCCTTGCTTAAGCGTCGCAGGTAATGGATTCAATTTCTACACATATGTGTTTCCGATTTGGGTGTTGTTGAATGTGGAATTAAGGTATTTGCAACACTTATGAAACACAAGCCAAAGAGCTCAGCATCACTCAGGTAGCGTTTTCTTTTTAAAAAAATAAGATATAATAATTACTTTAAAACGTAATTCAAGGTAAAAGTATAATCTTAATATACCCTAATATTAGATAAACTCTTAAACTTTCGCGTGGCGTCACCAAATACTTGGTTCCTTTCGAATTGTAAGAAATAAAAGCTGAAGTTCTCTAGTTCTCAGAAGAGAATCTATTAATTAATATGTCGGTCTATCTTCACGATCTTTAAACGATTTAAAATTGTACTATGTTAACCGATTTCCAAATAGAACGAGGTTTTCAATTCAGATGTTTAAATATTTTTTTTGGTATTTTCGCACGTAATTCCATAATTTTTGAACCGATTTTAATTTTTTTTTATTCTCAAACATATAAATATACTTTCAAAATTGTACTTGGAAATTTTCAGTAAAATCGGTAAAGTTGTTTGTTTTTTGAAATAAAATTCATTTATTTATTTTATTGTGAAACAAAATCCATAGCCTTTTAATGTGTAAATAACTTGTACATCTTATTGGCTAAACTTGCAGGCCAATAATGGATTTAATTTATTTAACCAATAAAATACAGTTTCTTTTAATTACTGGTAGAATCTACCTAATATTCTGATTAAAAAGAAATTAACAAAAATTAATAATATTAAACAAGGGTACAATTGAAATAGTGATCAAACGCGCAGATGTGATTTGAGTATATGTATGTGTGTGTTTTGAGTGTGTGCGTCTCTGTATATGAGTGTGTGTGTGTGTAAATGAGTTTTTTTTGTCATCATACAGGTGTTATAATATTTATTACAAAATCAGTATATAATAAACTAAAAAAATGTGATAAAAGTAAACTGAAGCATTTGAAGTTGGTTTTTGTAATTTTATTCGAAAATAATCTTCTTAGATTTCAACTTATTGGATGTTGATGATAATGGAAATAATGATAAAAAAGTGAATCAAACTGACATTTAAAGCCATGATATTGAGATTTTTTATCATAATATCAAACCGTGAAGAAAAAGCTTTGTACCTTTCAGAATGCAGCGGACGAAATAGTATGAAATTAAGCAAATTTAACATTTATATAGTATGTAGGACCCTGTACATAAGAACTTTTTTAACTTATCGGTAAGAATTAAGAGTCTCGTCGTCAATTAGAAGTCGGCAGTACAGTATAGTAAAAAAAGTAATTAGAAAAGCCGTTAGAAAACTTTCAGAGGCCATTTTTAGAAAATAGAGCAACAGCACGCTTAAACCATAACACAAGTTTCAAACCGTTACCGAAAATAAGATATCTACGTATGTGCAGTCTAACAGTGTACCATCTAAAATGCAATATACAGTCGGGTTGTTTGCTTGTCACCATGATGCTTGCATTATGAAACAAAAGAGTTATTGCACTAAGCAAAAAAATATTTTACGAATTCTTAGTTATTTATTAAATTAAACAGAACATCAAAAATAATCTTAATTCGATTTCAAAGAAACAATGAACAAACACCATTTAATATTTATTTCATTATAATTCATGTCATGTCACATCTGCGATGAATCATTGGTCAAAGCCAAATTTTAATTAATTAAATCAAATATTTTCTATTAAAATCCTAGTTACGAGCTCCACACTCACGAACGGGTATCGCAAAGAACATACTCGTACGTGAGCTGAATAGCTAAATTATACCGTATTCCCCAAGGAATCCCTTTTTGCTCATGATAAGTAGCTCATTAAATTGCATACATAAAGAATCTGCTTTTACTGCATTATAACATAATGCACATAAAATATATAAGATAATGTGTAAATATTTGAACTTTTTAAAAACTAATAAAATTTACTTATATATATTTTTAGATAAAATTTCCTCGGATCGAAATATTACAAATAAATAAATATTTTCTATTGCTTCTGATGATTCAAGAAATAAGCGTCTTAAAAAAAAACTTTATCTTTATTACTTTTTAAAAGATTGTATTAACGACCTGTATAAATAATTTGATGTTATACAATTTTTAATAATTCAAAATATATTTGTATAATACAAAACACAGCTTTAAAGATTAAAATATATGTGTCTCACGAATAGTATATGTTTTTAACACATGCAATTGTGGTAATCCTTAATGAGGACCCAACTAAACGCAATTGACTGAATTTAGTCAATACCACTTTTTCTGGTCAGCCACTAATCAAAAGTAGAAGTAGGTAACTAGCAGCAAGGGATTTCTTACGGGACTATAAGTTAAAGTCAATTTTTTTATAAAATTAAAAAGTGATTGAAGTAGCTTATGAGCTACTTTAATCAAAATACTATCACTGGTTCAGAAAGAAAGCCACTTACTTGAGTAGAATCAGCATGAGAAACTCAACGGGACTAACATATATTTAATAAAAGACCGTTCATCAGTTACAGGGTGAATTGCGTAAATCTAAATTGTATCAATAACTGTAATGCACGATGATACCTTATATATTTATTTAATTAATTTATCGATGTAGGAAATCAAGGGGACCTTGTATCGGATATCCTTTCACCTTTTATGTGATTAATTACTGTAACGGGGCTGGCCCCGAATGTATCTTATAAATTAATCGTAATTGAGATAATAAATAATAAAATAATATTATGTAATTTTTAAAGAGCCTGCTGCAACTTGTACAAGTTCTGACGCTAGAGGGCTTATACTATACTCTGGACATTTTTTTAAGCATTTGTCCGGATGTACATATGAGCTACTTGTCAAATCTCATAATTAACCTAACAATGTGTTTTTAGGTGAAAGTTACCTACCTCGCATAAAAGAAAACCGTGAAGTGAGAATTAGATTCGCACACCGAGAGTTTCGTAAGTTGCAAATTTCCTTAGTTAATGTCAATAGTATATACGCCCTAAGGTCCTGTGGAGTCGCATTCTGAAGGTTTCAGTACGTACTCGTCTTCTGCAATGACCAATACTTTTAAATGGTTGTGAGACGTTGACTCCTAAAGAAGATATAACAAAGCGGATTGAGGCATTTGAAATGTGAGGATATGGACGTTGTATGGCCATGAGTTGGACATAAAAAAATACAAATGAGAAAGTTCTGCGAGAAGATGGTAAAAAACGACACAAACTATAAAAATAAAGAATGTTACATATCTATGAAATATTCTAGGAAACTTCTCCACCGTGTAAATATGATGAAGATTGCTAAACAAAGGAAAGTGGGTCGTAAAGCAGCAATTTATTAGTAACGTGCTGTGTTTTTATATTTTTATGTCATACGGTTTGATTTGATTAAACTTAAAAGAAATTTACATCACTAGAGAAAATTAATATTATTTGATAAGTAAATAAATGTTGTACTCTTTCAATTTCGAAAAGGCTCCCATTAAATAAATAGCATATTTGTATATGTCGTATTTTATAAGCAAAATAAGGGCTGATATGTTATGTGATACTGTTACTGTGAATATTCCATGCGGGTTTTCGTATCATTTTTGGTCATAGATGGGCCACTTAAAGCTTTGAAAATGTATACGTTTATGAAAATTGTGCCAACAAGGCTCTTTTGAGCTCAGCGACAAGACCAATATACGGAATTATTAATAAAATTGTGCTTCTCGCAAAGGATTATGTTTAAGGGTAATGCAGGCAAAACATTATTTAAAAAGTAAAAATGTGAAATATTTATTTTAAAATTAGTGTTATAACAGGTAGATTTTATTACAGATACAAAGAATATCAATTTATATTTGTCAACACAATATTTAAACTAGATAATTTTTATTAAATCTGAAACAGGGTGTAACACAAAATTTCAAATTGAATGTTTTATTTAAACAGATTGAGCAAATTTCAAGTCTCAATTCAACAACTTTCATATTTTTTTATGAAAGGTAAACAAACGAGTAAATGTTTAATCCAATTTTATGCGATCCCGTTGCCCATGGACAGACATAACGTCAGGATAGTCGCGATAGCGTTGTCAAACTGGGAAATTGGATAGAAGTGGTTCGTTTACGCGTCAAATTAAATGTAGCGTCAGTGACAATACAATTTTGAAGATTTTTTAAAATATTTATTATTAAATGTACAGAAAACAGCCGAACTAGTTAATACTGAAGTTAGAGGATTGATGTAGTTCATTTTTTGCATTTCAGCGTGATCCAATCCTAAAAATAAATTTATCTTATATATATCTATTATAGCGATTAACTTAGTTCATTATTATCTATTTATTACTAAGAAAATATTATTTCCGCCCCTATTATTATGTATATATCTCTTTGGAGATATTGGTTTAATTTTATGAATTTTATTTTATAGATGGTAGAGCATAACATCCTTTAACAGTTTTTGCTGCACTTCTACGGCCGCGCTCATCCGAAGAAATACCACCGCCCTTTATAAAGTCGGCATTAAATAAAGTATGTATGACTTTTGGGGACGCCGGCTGGCCGTGTCTACCCTTTTCTTTTCCTATTCCTATCCCCTCCAAATCCTTAATCCCGATCCCATCCTATCCAATAAACCTATT